>SNQJ01S0204290.1:0-16584 GCA_010110895.2 Picea sitchensis
AATGGAGAAAAACTAGAAAGTCTTCAATACAACAAAGTCATCTGAATTATCAAGGAAACAAAATGTTGACTAGTATAATTTTTCTAGTTTGGTGATATTAGGTCCCTTTTTATCCATCAAATATCCCCAAAATCCCCCAAAATACTCTTGGAATAAAGGATTTTGGCATGTTTCTGCATCTCCATTCCAACCCCTTTGGAATTTGGTCAAACGCTTCACTGGGTTTGTTTATGTCTACTCTTGTTACTCACTAGAAAAATTTCAACATCAACATGGCTTCTATTTGTGAGTACCACCTTGTTCATTAAAAACCACTCAATTCCATTTTATGGAATTCTAGAGATAAATAAGCAAGTGACCGCTCACAATGTTTTGTTCCTTCTCACTAAAAAACATACCCCTTTGATGCCGGAGCATCGCCAACGTCAAGTGAGCGTGGGGCAAACGCCAACGCATTTTGGCACATGATAAAATTGTTTTAATGTTTTTGAAGATGGATGAGCCAAACGTAAATGTAGTAGTTAAGGAGAGGCGTACTTCTTGATTTGTAATCAGACCTTGAGTGTCCCGCTCTTGTCTGAAGGACTAAGAAGGCATTTATGTTAGTTAATGTTAGTAGGTAGCTTTGAATTCTCAGATTAGACAGTTTTAGGAGCCGGAGGGAAAACAGATATAGACACCCTCACTTGTATCATTGTAACATTAGCAAGATAAGAAACATTATGAGCATAGAGTGTAGAGAAGAGAGAAGAGATATGTAGTTGAAAACACCCATGTACAGAGATTTGAATTAATAGAAAGAGCTTCGATTCAAATTCATGGTGTCGTATTTGTTCTCTGTGTATGCATTATGAATGTTATGCTCATGGATGTTTATTCCTTGTTATGCATTTGCTTTTATGAGTGAATGTATGATTTCATTTTTAATGTTTGAAATCTGAAGAGAGGGAGAGTGGAGAATGATTTTCAATTGTTTCTCTGTCTGAGAAAGAGTATTCCTGCAAGGAGTTCAGTGAAGTTTTCCGCAAGGTGTGCATTGACAATAGTCAGAGTTCATCTCTGAAATCTAAAACTGTTTCCATTCTCGTAGAAGTGAAAGTCAAGTACAGGAGCCGTGCAAGGAGTGCACAGACTGAGTGAAGTCTCAGAGTTTGCAAACTGAGCAAAGTTGTTGGAAGACTGCTATCGCGGAGAATGCACAGAGTCTAAAAGTTCGATACTTGGAAGTATTGAGGAATTTCCGCAAGGAGTACGCGCAAGAATTTTCCCCAAGGGACTTGGGAATTTTTCAATCAAGCTCAAGAGGGCTAGTGCCTTGAATCATCAGAAGGAGGCACAGTGAAGGTGTTTTGCAGGAGGACAAGTTCGGTAAGAGAACACTTTGTTCGTTTTGTGAAGTCACCAAGGAGGAAAATGACGGTCAGAGTTCTCCATGGAGAATTCATGAGGTCCCGGAAGCCATCCGATCTTGTAGAGGAGAGAGAAGGTTACAGAAGCATTCATCGACCGTAAAACTCGGAAGAAATCGGTCGTTGGATCACTCACGGAATCGGGTCTCGGGGATTCGCGAGTTGAAAGGTTGAATTCTTTGCATAAAAACTTGCGAGGTTGTGAGGTGCGAAGTCTCAAGATAGCGAAGAAATATGAGCCATTCGCTGGAAGAAGGACACGTGTTGCGAGATCACCCGTATCAGGGACTCAAACATTGGAGGTTAGGAAGGGAGGTCATTCAACTTCGCGAGTGGTGAAGCTGCGACGTGATCAGGACCGTCCATCTGAGAGTGGACAGGTGGTGTGCTCGCCAACACAGAAGTCATAATTTGTTGACCATTTCAGTGTTTCGCGAGTTGGAGAGTCGGAAGTTCAACATCCGGACTTGCGAAGTCGCGAAGTAATCTAAACCGTCCATCGGAGGAGGATAGGTGGCAGAGATCAGAGGATCTTGTGAACTCGGAGGTTCACTGGGTGAGAGCCCAAAATTTGGGTGCTTGAAGTTGCGAGAAGCAAAGCCGCGAAGTGTCGAGGCTACACCTAAGAGGCACGTGGAAAAACAACAAGGTGGGCCCGGGAAGTGGACCAGCAGACACACGTCACACATCTAGAGGAGACAACACTTTTTTGACCTCTCGCCTCTCGGGGACTTGTGAGGAAAGAGAACGAAGGTTTGAGCTTTCGACTTGCGAAGTCACGAATAGAGAAAACGAGAGGAGAACATTCAAATCTCACCTCTCGGGGGTTCGAGAAGGAAAGGTGCCAGGGTTGGACCTTTGAACTCGCGAAGGCTGAGAGAGGAAAATAACTTGTGCTTAGCCTAGCCGGTGGTCGCATAAGGAGGGCGCTAACAGGAGAAATGGATAAACCTATTTCGTGATCTTGGGTATCGTGAAATTGGAGAGGAAGATTCGGGAGCCACGACTCGCGAACTCACGAAATTTCAAGTCGCGAAAAGGGACATGTGGATCGATTCTGAAAAGAAGATTCCAGCGGAGAGTATGAAAGAGCTGATCTAGCTCGAAGGGGTTAAAGAACGATCCTGTGAGAGGATCTCGGCCCAAGGGCCACCAGGTCCGCGTCAGTTGGTATCAGAGCCCAGAAAGTTTTCTTTGCTTTCTGTAGCAGGGAAAGGGAAGATTCACCATGCCACCAAGAAGAAGGGACAGGAAAACATCTGATTTTCCAGAGGATAGGGAAATGACGAGGAGAAGGGGTAGGCAAATGCCTGATCCATCCATGGAGAGAGAGATGTGTGACCTATGCGCTAGACTTGAGGACATGGAGACAACACAGAGGTGCACAGTCGATGTCGGGGATCTTAGTGATTGCGAAAGTGAAAATGAGGTCGAACATGAAGGAGAAGAAGTGACAGCAGAACATGCAGCAAATGAATTCCTGATTAGGGTTGTTGCAAGAATGGGTGCTAAGGAAAAAATGGATATTCCAGTATATGAAGGAAATATGGATGCCGAAGAGCTTCTAGACTGGATTAGAGCTCTGGACACATATTTTGACTATGAATATGTCGAAGAAGACAAAAAGGTCAAATATGATGTCACAAGATTGAAAGGACATGCAACATTGTGGTGGGATGAGCTACAAGCTGACATACGCTGCAAGGGCAAGCAAAAGATCAAAAGTTTGGATAGGATGATCGCGAAGATGAAGGCGAAATTCATTCCCAGGGATTACCAGATTACTCTGTTTCGAAAAATGCAAAATTTGAGACAAAATTTGATGATAGTGAAGGAGTACACTGAATAATTCTACAGGCTGAACATCAGGGCAGGTCATCGTGAAAGTAATGATGAAAAAGTTTTCAGGTACATGAATGGTCTGAGATACGACATTCAGGATGAGATGAGCATGGTGACCATATGAACGATGGAAGATGCTTATCAGATGGCTCTGAAAGCTGAAGAGACGCTGAGCCAAAAACAAGGTCAAAGAGGCCGAGGCAGAAGTCAAGCCAGAGGCAAATTAGTTTCCTAGGATAGAAATCAGAAACCCAAGGAAGACTGGAAGAAACCTCAGACTCAAACTGAGAGAGGTGGAAGTTCACAAAGAGGGAAGCATACTAAATAGAAAGGTCAGTATACTGATGCAAACATTTTTACTTGTACCAGAGGTAGAGGAAGAGGAAGAGGTGGAGTGGTTAAATGCTTCACATGTGGAAATAATGGACACAAGTCTTATGAATTCCCATACAAAAAGAAAGAAGGTGGTGAAACTCACATCGCCGAAGCACATAGGTGAAATCTTGAGGTAGAATATGCTGAAGGTGGGAGATCACTGATGATGTGAAAAATTCTCTTAATGCCAGAGAAGGAGGTGGAGAATCCAGTGCAAAGAAATAGTCTTTTTCAGACTGCTTGCAAAACCAAGGACAGGGTATGCAAGGTCATTGTAGACAGTGGTAGCACATATAATCTCGTTTCTACAGAGATGGTAGACAATCTGTAGCTGGAGATGATTGAGCATCCAAGCCCATACAGAGTTTCATGGTTGCAAAAAGGACATTAGGTAAATGTCACTAAACAATGTTTAGTTTAATTTAAAACAGGAGGGTATAAAGATGAAATACTCTGTGATGTCATTCCCATGGATGTTTGTCATTTATTGCTGGGTAGACCGTGGAAATATGACAGAAATGTGATTCATGATGGGAGGAAGAACACATACACCCTAGAGAAAAATGGGAGGACTCACATGTTACTTCCAATCAAGGATAAAGAGGTGAAACCTGAAGTAAGCAACACTGTACTTCTCATGAGTGGGAAGGAACTTCTTACAGAGGTGAAGAAGGAGGAACCGCAATTGATTGTGGTCAGGAAGCCGAAAATTGTTTTA
The DNA here is from genome assembly GCA_010110895.2 of Picea sitchensis. NCBI lineage: Eukaryota > Viridiplantae > Streptophyta > Pinopsida > Pinales > Pinaceae > Picea > Picea sitchensis. The sequence goes on from SNQJ01S0204290.1 coordinate 4,345, forward strand.
ATGAGCACAAGGGTAGATGATTTACCAGAAGAGGTTCAGAAGCTGTTGGAAGAGTTCACTGACATAGTAGTGGACGAACTACCTCATTCGATGCCACCGATTAGAAGTGTGAGCCATCATATTGATCTTATACCTGGAGCTAGTTTACCAAACAAGGCAGCATATAGATTGACGTCGCAGGAGAATGAAGAAGTCAAAAGACAGGTCCAAGATTTGTTGGAGAAAGGGTTGGTTAGGGAAAGCTTGAGTCCATGTGTTGTTCCGACAGTGCTCAGTCCGAAGAAGGATGGAGGCTGGAGGATGTGTACTGACTCGAGGGCAATCAACAAGATAACCATCAGGTACATATTTCCATTGCCAAGGATGGATGATCTGATGGATTGCTTGAGTGGAGCCGATTTTTTTTCAAAGATTGATTTGAAAAGTGGATATCATCAGATTCGTATGAGAGAAGGTGATGAATGGAAGACAACCTTCAAGACTAACGAAGGGTTGTATGAATGGCTTGTCATGCCATTTGGTTTAACAAACGTGCCGAGAACTTTCATGAGGTTGATGAACGAAGTCCTGAAGGAGTTCAGTGGAAAATTTGTCATTATGTATCTTGATGACATACTGATTTTCAGTAAAACAGAGGCAGAGCATCTGAAACATTTGGCTACAGTAATGAAGAGATTACAACAAGAGAAGTTGCTGATAAACATGAAGAAATCTTTATTCATGAAGATAGAGCTCATTTATTTGGGGTTTGTTATTTCTGCAGATAAGTTGAGGATGGATCCAGATAAGGTGGAGGTAATTAAGAATTGGCCATCACCAAAGAATATCTTTGAGGTGAAAAGTTTTCATGGGTTGGATAGTTTCTACTGAAAGTTCATCAAGGATTTCAGTGGAATTAGTGCACTGATGATGGACACAGTGAAGAAGAGACACAAATCTTTTCACTGGACAAAATAAGCCGAAAATATTTTTAATTCGTTGAAAAGGAAAATCACGGAACAACCAGTTTTGGTGTTGCCGGATTTCAAAAAAACATTTCAGGTAAAATGTGATGCAAGTGGATTTTCCATAGGAGCAGTCTTGATCCAAGAAGATAGGTCGATAGCATACTTTAGCGAGAAGATGAATGAAGCGAAAGTGAAACACTCCACTTATGACAAGGAGCTCTATGTTATTATCCAGGCATTGAAGAAATGGAGGCATTACTTAATACCTAAGGAGTTTGTCTTATACAATGACAATCATGCTTTGCAATGTGTGACTCAACATGAGAAGTTGAATCAAAGACATGTTAAATGGGTTGAATACATGCAAAACTTTACTTTTGTAATTAAGCATATTTCTGGAACTGCTAACAAAGTTTCTGATGCTTTGAGTAGGAAATGTTTGTTGTTGCAGGAGTTCAAAGTCAAAACACTGGGTTTGATGATCTTAGGGACATGTACAGAGATGATCCATATTTTAAAGAGGCGTATGAAGCAGTTGAGAATCCAATTTTCAGGGACAAAAGCTAGTGGATAGAATACATGATCCAGGATGGACTATTATTCAGGAGCAATCAGTTATGTATTCCAAAATGCTCCATGAGGGAGAATTTGTTGAAGGAGAAACATAATGGAGGATTGGCCGGACATTTACATCATGAAAATACATTCTCAAATCTAAATGAGTCATATTATTGGCCAGGAATGAGAACATACGTCAAAATATTCATGGACAGATGTAGAATTTGTCAGCATTCAAAAGGAAAGAGGCAGAATGCAGGGTTTTATCAACTGTTACCCATACCTGACAGGCCGTGGGATGCAGTCAGCATGGACTTCATATTAGGGCTGCCAAGAACACAAAGAGGGTTTGACTCGATCTTTGTAGTGGTAGATAGATTTTCTAAGATGGCACACTTCATACCGTGTCAGAAAACCAGTGACGCAACTCACATTGCAAATGTGTTTTTCAAAGAAGTCATTCGACTTCACGGCTTACCAAGGAGCATAGTTTCGGATCGAGACACCAAGTTTGTGGGACACTTCTGGAGGACCTTATGGAAAAATTTTGGAACAAACTTGTCGTTCAGTTCTTCTTATCATCCTCAAATGGATGGATAGATAGAAGTTGTAAACAAAAGTTTAGGAGACTTGCTGAGGAGCTTGGTGACAGAACACCACAGTCAGTAGGACAATATTCTGCCACAGGCGGAATTTGCTTATAATGATTCAATCAACAGAAGCATAGGGCAGAGTCCATTCTAGATTGTTTATGGGATGCAACCAAGAGGAGTTTCGGAACTGAGAGATTCAAAGAATGATGCAAATAGAAGTGCTAGTGTAGAGGATTTCACATAAGCGATGAAGGAACTTCACAACCAGGTGAAGGAGCGATTACAGAACTCGAGCCAAGAGTATAAGCGTAGAGTAGATCAACACAGGAGACAACTTCAATTTGAGGTTGGTGATTTTATTTTGGCACATCTGAGAAAGGAAAGGTTCCCGAAAGGGACATATAACAAACTGAAGATGAAGAATATCGGACCATGTAAGGTCTTGAAGAAATTTGGGGCAAATGCTTATGAGATTTAATTACCTGATGGGATCGAAATTTCTCCGATATTCAATGTCTTAGATTTGTACCCATACAAAGCTGAAGCAGGAACAAGTGATGAACAACCAGAAGTTCAGTGGACTAAACAGATTCCAGTTGCAGAGAAACCACAGATGGAAAGCATATTGGACAAAAGAGTAAACAAGAAGACCAGAAGAAAGGAATACTTTGAATACTTGGTCAAATGGAAGGGACATCGAGTTGAAGATGCCAGTTGGGAGAATGAAGCAGAGATTCAAAAGCATGGACAAACTATGCGAGAGCTCATGGAAAGGATCCCATGAAATTTTTTCAAGCAAGGGAGTATGATGCAAGAGCATCACCAACGTCAAGCGAGCGTGGGGTAGATGCCAATGCATTTTGGCACATGATAAAATTGTTTGAATGTTTTTTAAGATGGATGCACCAAACATAAATGTAATATTTAAGGACAGGCGTACTTCTTGATTTGTAATCAGACCTTGAGCATCCCTCTCTCGTCTGAAGGACTAAGAAGGCATTTATGTTAGTTAATGTTAGTAGGTATCTTTGAATTCTCAGATTAGACAGTTTTAGGAGCCGAAGGGAATATAATTATAGACACCTTCACTTGTATCATTGTAACATTAGCAAGATAAGCAACATTATGAGCATAGAGCGTAGAGAAGATAGCAGAGAGATGTAGTTGAAAACACCCATGTATAGAGATTTGAATTAATAGAAAGAGATTCGATTCAAATTCATGGTGTCATATTTGTTCTCTGTGTATGCATTATGAATGTTATGCTCATGGATGTTTATTCCCTGTTATGAATTTGATTTTATGCGCGAATGTATGATTTCATATTTAATGTTTGAAATCTGAAGAGAGGGAGAGTGGAGAATGAGTTTCAATTATTTCTCTGTCTGAGAAAGAGTATTCCTGCAAGGAGTTCAGTGAATTTGTCCGCAAAGTGTGCGTTGACAGTAGTCAGAGTTCATCTCTGAAAGCTCATGAAAGATAACACTGTTTCCATTCTCGCAGAAGTGAAAGTCAAGTACAGGAGTCGTGCAAGGAGTGTGCAGACCAAGTGAAGTCTCAGAGTTTGAAAACTGAGCGAAGTTGTTGGAAGACTGTTGTCACGGAGAGTGAGCAGAGTCTAAAAGTTCGATACTTGGAAGTATTGAGGAATTTCCACAAGGAGTGCGCGCAAGAATTTTCCCCAAGGGACTTGGGAATTTTTCAATCAAGCTCAAGAGGGCTAGTGCCTTGAATCATTGGAAGGAGGTGCAGCAAAGGTGTTTTGCAGGAGGACAAGTTATGTAAGAGAACACTTTGTTCATTTCGCGAAGTCACCAAGGAGGAAATTGACGGTCAGAGTTCTCCATGGAGAATTCACGAGGTCCCGGAAGCCGTCCGATCTTGAAGAGGAGCGAGAAGGTTATAGAATCATTCGTTTAGAGTAAAACTCGGGAGAAATCTGCTATTGGATCACTCGTGGAATTGGGTCTCGGGGATTCGTGAGTTGAAAGGTTGAAGTCTTCGCATAAGAATTCACGAGGCCGTGAGGTGAAAAGTCTCGAGATAGTGAAGAAATCTGATCCGTTCGTCAGAAGAAGGACACGTGTCGTGAGATCACCCATATCGGGGACTCAAACATCAGAGGTTGGGAAGGGAGGTCATTCAACTTCATGAGTGGCGAAGCTATGACGTGATTAGGACCGCCCATCTGAGAGTGGACAGGTGTCGTGCTCACCAACACATAAGTCAGACTTTGTTGACCATTTCTGGGTTTCGCGAGTTGGAGAGTCGAAAGTTCAACATCCAGACTCACGAAGTCGTGAAGTAATCTAAGCCGTCCATCCGAGGTTCACCAGGTGAGAGCCCAAAATTTGGGTGCTTGAAGTTGCGAGAAGCAAAGTCGCGAAGTGCCGAGGCTTCACCTAAGAGGCATGTGGAAAAACCGCAAGGTGGGCCCGTGAAGTGGACCAACAAACACATGTCACACATCTGGAGGAGTCAACACTCTGTTGACCTCTCGCCTCCTGGGGACTCGTGAGGAAAGAAAACGAAGGTTCAAGCCTTCAACTCGCGAAGTCGTGAATAGCGAAAACGAGAGGAGAAAAGTCAAATCTCGCCTCTCGGGGGCTCAGGAAGGAAAGGAGCCAGGGTTGGACCTTTGAACTTGTGAAGGCGTGAGAGATGAAAGGTGCTTGTGCTTAGCCTAGCCGGTGGTCGCATGAGGAGGGCGCTGACAGGAGAAAGGGATAAACCTATTTTGCGATCTTGGGTATTGTAGAATTGGAGAGGAAGAGTTGGGAGCCATGACTCGCGAACTCGTGAAATTTCGAGTCACGAAAAGGGACTTGTGGATTGATTCTGAAAAGAAGATTCTAGCAGAGAGTCTAAAAGAGTCGATCTGGCTCGAAGCGGTTAAAGAATGATCCTGTGAGAGGATCTCGGCCCGAGGGCCAACAGGTCTGCGTCAATTGGTATCAGAGCCCAGAAAGGTTTCTTTTCTTTTTGTAGCAGGGAAAGGGAAGATTCACCATGCCACCGAGAAGAAGGGACAGACAAACACCTGATCTGCCAGAGGATAGGGAAATTCCAAGGAGAAGGGGTAGGCAGATGCCTGATCCATCCATGGAAAGAGAGATGTGTGACCTACGCACTAGACTTGAGGACATGGAGACAACAAAGAGGCGTATAGTCGATGTTGGGGATCTTAGTGATTTCGAAAGTGAAAATGAGGTCGAACATGAAGGAGAAGAAGTCATAGCAGAAGATGCAACAAATGAACGCCTGATTAGGGCTGTTGCAAGAATGGGTGCTAAGGAAAAAATGGATATTCCAGCATACGAAGGAAATCTGGATGTCGAAGAGCTTCTAGACTGGATTAGAGCTCTGGACACATATTTTGACTATGAATATGTCGAAGAAGACAAAAAGGTCAAACACACTGTCACAAGATTGAAAGGACATGCAACATTGTGGTGGGATGAGCTATAAGCTGACAGATGCTGCAAGGGCAAGCAGAAGATCAAAAGTTGGGATAGGATGATCACGAAGATGAAGGCGAAATTCATTCCTAGGGATTACCAAATTACTCTGTTTCGAAAAATGAAAAATTTGAGACAGAAGTTGATGACAGTGAAGGAGTACACTGAATAATTCTACAAGCTGAACATCAGGGCAGGTCATCACGAAAGTAATGATGAAAAATTTTCCAGGTACATGAATGGTCTGAGATACCACATTCAGGATGAGATGAGCATGATGACCATATGAATGGTGGAATATGATTATCAGATGGCTCTGAAATCTGAAGAGAAGCTGAGCCGAAAACAAGGTCAAAGAGGCCAAGGCAAAAGTCAAGCCAGAGGCAAATTAGTTGCCCAGGATAGAAATCAGAAACCCAAGGAAGACTAGAAGAAACCTCAGACTCAAACTGATAGAGGTGGAAGTTCAAAAAGAGGGCAGAATACCGAACAGAAAGGTCAGTATACTGATCCAAACATTTTTCCTCGTACCATAGGTAGAGGAAGAGGAAGAGGTGGAGTGGTTAAATGCTTCACATGTGAAAAGAATGGACACAAGTCTTATGAATGTCCAGACAAAAAGAAAGAAGGTGATGAAACTCACATCGTCGAAGCACAGAGGTGAAATGTTGAGGTAGAAGATGCTGAAAGCAGGAGATCGATCATGATGCGAAAAATTCTCTTAACGCCAGAGAAGGAGGTGGAGAATCCAGTGCAAAGAAACAATCTTTTTCGGACTACTTGCGAAACCAAGGAAAGGGTATGCAAGGTCATTGTAGACAGTGGTAGCACAGATAATCTCGTTTCTACAGAGATGGTAGAAAATCTGGAGCTGGAGATGATTGATCATCCAAGCCCATACAGAGTTTCATGGTTGCAAAAAGGACATCAGGTAAATGTCACTAAACAATGTTTAGTTGAATTTAAATCAGGAGGGTATAAATATGAAATACTTTGTGATGTCATTCCCATGGATGTTTGTCATTTATTGTTGGGTAGACCGTGGCAATATGACAGAAATGTGATTCATGATGGGAGGAAGAACACATACACCCTAGAGAAAAATGGGAGGACTCACATGTTACTTCCAATCAAGGATAAAGAGGTGAAACCTTATGTAAGCAACACTGTACTTCTCATGAGTGTGAAGGAAATTCTTATAGAGGTGAAGAAGAAGGAGGAACCACAATTCATTGTGGTCAGGAATTCGAAAATTGTTTTAACCAGCACAAGGGTAGATGATTTACCAGAAGAGGTTAAGAAGTTGTTGGAAGAGTTTGCTGACATAGTAGTGGACAAACTACCTCGTTCGTTGCCACCGATTAGAAGTGTGAGCCATCATATTGATCTTATACTTGGAGCTAGTTTACCAAACAAGGAAACTTACAGATTGACGTCGCAGGAGAATGAAGAAGTCAAAAGACAGGTCCAGGATTTGTTGGACAAAGGGTTGGTTAGGGAAAGCTTGAGTCCATGTGCTGTTCCGACAGTGCTCAGTCCGAAGAAGGATGGAGGTTGGAGGATGTGTACTGACTCGAGGGAAATCAACAAGATAACCATTAGGTACAAATTTCCATTGCCAAGGATGGATGATATGATGGATTGCTTGAGTGGAGCCGAATTTTTTTCAAAGATTGATTTGAAAAGTGGATATCATCAGATTCGTATGAGAGAAGGTGATGGATGGAAGACAACCTTCAAGACTAATGAAGGGTTTTATGAATGGCTTGTCATGCCATTTGGTTTAACAAATGTGTCTAGTACTTTCATGAGGTTGATGAATGAAGTCCTGAAGGAGTTCATCGGAAAATTTGTCATTGTGTATCTTGATGACATACTGATTTTCAGTAAAACAGAGGGAGAGCATCTGAAACATTTGGCTACAGTAATGAAGAGATTACAACAAGAGAAGTTGCTGATAAACATGAAGAAATCTTCATTCATGAAGATAGATCTCATTTATTTGGGGTTTGTTATTTCTGCAGATAAGTTGAGGATGGATCCAGATAAGGTGGAGGTAATTAAGAATTGGCCATCACTAAAGAATATATTTGAGGTGAGAAGTTTTCATGGATTGGCTAGTTGTTGCCGAAGGTTCATCAAGGATTTCAGTGGAATTAGTGCACCGATGATGGACACAGTGAATAAGAGACACAAATCTTTTCACTGGACATAAGAAGCTGAAAAGAGTTTTAATTCGTTGAAAAGGAAAATAACGGAACAACCAGTTTTGGTGTTGCCGGATTTCAAAAAAACATTTCAGGTAAAATGTGATGCAAGTGGATTTTCCATAGGAGCAGTCTTGAGACAAGAAGACAGGTCGATAGCATACTTCAACGAGAAGCTGAATGAAGAGAAAGTGAAATACCCCACTTATGACAAGGAGTTCTATGCTATTATCCAGGCATTGAGGAAATGGAGGCATTACTTAATCCCTAAGGAGTTTGTCTTATACAATGACAATCATGCTTTGCAATTTGTGACTCAACAGGAGAAGTTGAATCAAAGACATGTTAAATGGGTTGAATACATGCAGAACTTTACTTTTGTAATTAATCATATTTCTGGAACTGCTAACAAAGTTGTTGATCCTTTGAGCAGGAAATGTTTGTTGTTGCAGGAGTTCAAAGTCAAAACACTGGGCTTTGATGATCTCAGGGACATGTACAGAGATGATCCATATTTTAAAGAGGCGCATGAAGCAGCTAAGAATCCAATTTTCAGGGACAGAAGCTAGTGAATATAATACATGATCCAGGATGGATTGTTATTCAGGGGCAATCAGTTATGTATTCCAAAATGCTCCATGAGGGAGAATTTTTTGAAGGAGAAACATAGTGGAGGATTGGCCAGACATTTCGGTCATGAAAAGATGTTCTCAAAGCTAAATGAGTCATATTATTGGCCAGGAATGAGAGCATATGTCAAAATATTCGTGGACAGATGCAAAATTTGTCAGCATTCAAAAGGAAAGAGGCAGAATGCAGGGTTTTATCAGCCGTTACCCATACCTGACAGTCCGTGGGATGCAGTCAACATGGAATTCATATTAGGGCTGCCAAGAACATAAAGAGGGTTTGACTCGATCTTTTTAGTGGTAGACATATTTTCTAATATGGCACACTTCATACCGTGTCAGAAAACCAGTGACGCAACTCACATTGCAAATATGTTTTTCAAAGAAGTCATTTGACTTCACGTCTTACCAAGGAGCATAGTTTCAGATCGAGACAGCAAGTTCATGGGACACTTCTGGAGGACCTTATGGAAAAAGATGGGAACAAACTTGTTGTTCAGTTCTACTTATAATCCTCAGACGGATGGACAGACAGAAGTTGTAAACAGAAGTTTGGGAGACTTGCTGATGAGCTTGGTGACATAACACCACAGTGAGTGGGACAATATTCTGCCACGGGCAGAATTTTCTTATAATGATTCAATCAACAGAAGAACAGGCCAGAGTCCATTCTAAATTGTTTATGGGATGCAGCCAAGAGGAGTTTCGGAACTGAGAGATTCAGAACAAGATGCAAATAGAAGTGCTAGTACAAAGGATTTCACAGAAGCAATGAAGGAACTTCACAGCCAGGTGAAGGAGCGATTACAGAACTCGAGCCAAGAGTATAAGCGTAGAGAAGATCAACACAGGAGACAACTTCAATTTGAGGTTGGTGATTTTATTCTGGCACATCTGAGAAAGGAAAGGTTCCCGAAAGGGACATATAACAAATTGAAGATGAAGAAGATCGGACCATGTAAGGTCTTGAAGAAATTTGGGGCAAATGCTTATGAGATTGAATTACCTGATGGGATCGAAATTTCTCCGATATTTAATGTCTCAGATTTGTACCCATACAAAGCTGAAGCAGGAACAAGTGATGAACAACCAGAATTTTAGTGGACTAAACAGATGCCAGTTGCAGAGAAACCACAGATGGAAAGCATACTGGACAAAAGAGTCAGCAAGAAGACGAGAAGAAAGGAATACTTTGAATACTTGGTCAAATGGAAGGGACATCCAGTTGAAGATGCTAGCTGGGAGAATGAAGCAGAGATTCAAAAGCATGGACAGACCATGTGAGAGCTCATGGATAAGAGCCCATGAAAATTTTTCAAGCAAGGGAGTATGATGCAGGAGCATCACCAACGTTAAGCAAGCGTGGGGTAGACGCCAATGCATTTTGGCACATGATAAAATTGTTTGAATGTTTTTGAATATGGATGCGCCAAACGTAAATTTAATAGTTAAGGAGAGGCATACTTCTTAATTTTTAATCAGACCTTGAGAATCCCGCTCTCGTCTGAAGGACTAAGAAGGCATTTATGTTAGTTAATGTTAGTAGGTAGCTTTGAATTCTCAGATTAGACAGTTTTAGGAGCCAGAGGGAAAACGGATATAGACACCTTCACTTGTATCATTGTAACATTAGCAAGATAAGAAACATTATGAGCATAGAGCATAGAGAAGAGAGCTGTAGCTGAAAACACCCATGTACAAAGAGTTGAATTAATAGAAAGAGCTTCGATTCAAATTCATGGTGTTGTATTTGTTTTGTGTGTATGCATTATGAATGTTATGCTCATGGATTTTTATTCCTTATTATGCATTTGCTTTTATGCATGAATGTGTGATTTCATATTTAATGTTTGAAATCTAAAGAGAGGGAGAGTGGAGAATGAGTTTCAATTGTTTCTTTGTCTGAGAAAGAGTATTACTGCAAGGAGTTTAGTGAATTCATCCACAAGGTGTGCGTTGACAGTAGTTAGAGTTCGTCTCTGAAAGCTCAGGAGAGATAACACTGTTTCCATTCTCACAGAAGTGCAAGTCAAGTATAAGAGCCATGCAAGGAGTGCGCAGACTGAGTGAAGTCTCAGAGTTTGAAACCTGAGCACGGAGAGTGCACAGAGTCTAAAAGTTCGATACTTGGAAGTATTGAGGAATTTCCGCAAGGAGTGCACACAAGAATTTTCCCCAAGGGACTTGGGGGAATTTTTCAATCAAGCTCAAGAGGGCTAGTGCCTTGAATCATTGGAAGGAGGTGCAATGAAGGTGTTTTGTAGGAGGACAAGTTCCGTAAGAGAAGACTTTGTTCATTTCGCGAAGTCACCAAGGAGGAAATTAACGGTCAGAGTTCTCCGTGGAGAATTCACGAGGTCCCGGAAGACGTCCGATCTTGCAGAGGAGTGAGAAGGTTACAGAAGCATTCGTCGAGCATAAAACTCGGGAGAAATCGGCCGTTGGATCACTCGTGTAATCGGGTCTTGGGGATTTGCGAGTTGAAAGGTCGAAGTCTTTGCATAAAAACTCACGAGGTTGCAAGGTGCGAAGTCTCGAGATAGCGAATAAATCTGAGCCGTTCGCCAGAAGAAGGACACGTGTCGTGAGATCACTCGTATCGGGGACTCGGACATCAGAGGTCAGGAAGGAAGGTCATTCAACTTCGCGATTGGAGAAGCTATGATGTGATTAGGACCGTCCATATGAGAGTGGACAGGTGGCATGCTCGCCAACACAGAGGTCAAACGTTTTTGACCATTTCGGGGTTTCACGAGTTGGAGAGTCGGAAGTTCAACATCCAGACTTGTGATGTCGTGAGAAGTGAAGTTGCGAAGTAATCTAAGTCATCCATTGGAGGAGGATAGGTGGCAGAGATCAGAGGATCTCGTGAACTCGGAGGTTCACCGGGTGAGAGCCCAAAATTTGGGTGCTTGAAGTTGCGAGAAGCGAAGCCGCGAAGTGCCGAGGCTACACCTAAGAGTCACGTGGAAAAACCGCAAGGTGGGTCCGAGAAGTGGACCAACAGACACACGCCACACATCTGGAGGAGTCAACACTCTGTTGACCTCTCACCTCTTGGGGACTCGTGAGGAAAGAGAACGAAGGTTCGAGCCTTCGACTTGTGAAATCATGAATAGTGAAAACGAGAGGAGAAAAGTCAAATCTCGCCTCTCGGGGGTTCGAGAAGGAAAGGTGCCAGGGTTGGACCTTTGAACTCGTGAAGGCGTGAGAGACAAAAGGTGTTTGTGCTTAGCCTAGCTGGTGGTCGCATAAGGAGGGCACTGACAGGAGAAAGGGATAAACCTATTTCACGATGTTGGGTATCGTAGAATTGGAGAGGAAGAGTCGGGAGCCACGACTCGTGAACTCACAAAATTTTGAGTCGCGAAAAGGGACCTGTGGATCGATTCTGAAAAGAAGATTCCAGTGGAGAGTCTGAAAGAGCCGAATCGGCTCGAAGGGGTTAAAGAACGATCCTGTGAGCAGATCTCGACCCGAGGGCCGACAGGTCTGCGTCACCCTTCGTCGGATTCAATCCTTGTACCAACCCAATTCGACATTGCTTCAACAATTATTCTTTGGATTTCACCCAAAACTAGGGATTTTCTCCTAATTTCAAGTGCTCCCCAACCTTACACAAGTCGAACTCTGTAACTGTGAATTTATAAAATTCATGGCTTCGCATGCTTGAATAAAAATCCAATTTTAAGGAATTAAACAACCATTCCCACATTCACTATATTCATAACTTTTCCCCAATTATACACCTTAAGGAACTTCCTGTAACATTACATCTTGAATTATCCTTCTAGGAGGAAATCGCAATCCCATGCCTTGATAGAGGAACAAATAATTGCAATAAATAT
>SNQJ01S0204291.1:24855-37347 GCA_010110895.2 Picea sitchensis
ATGGTATGTTTTTGTGCTCAAGTCCATTACCTGTAAATACCTCTCTAGCTACGAGGGAGTGTTAATATTATGGTATTTGCGGGAGGTATTTACCTCCACATGTAAACCTGACGAGAATAGAAGACTCCGAGAAGTAAGAGAAAACCTAATGAGTTGGCTAATAACCCTAGAAGCCTTGTTGGGTCAAGAAGAAAATTTATATTAGGCTATTAGCCTCAAGGAGAAGAAGTCGGCCAGAAATAATAATAATTTACTGAACAAACACTTATACAAAATGAGAAGTTGGCCCCAACAAAAATAGCAGAACTACTATAAATACAGGGCACCAGTTCTCATTTTGCAACATCTCAGAATTGAAGTTTTCTCAGTTGGTGTGCACTGCAGTTGCAGTCTTGTGCGTAGGTTTGGAGGAGGGTTGTAGGTGCAGCTGCAGTAGCAGCTAGTTTCAGTATTGGGTTGAATATCTCTTGTATAAGGTTTATACTATCTAATCATCTTTGTGTGATGCGCCATCCTTGGGGAAAGATGCACTACTCTTTGTTTGGCTATCTAGCCTAGGGTTTGCTTCCAGAGGAATTCTTAGTCAAGGTTAAGGTGCTCGGAGGGAGGCTTCGGTCTATGGTTGGGTGACGAGGGTATCGTCAATGGTCAAACGAGCACACCATCTTCTATATTCTAACATATTTCTCAGCACATTCTTGTCGAGCCTCTGGTCACTACTGGACACCAAGCTCACGAAATCCATGGTCTTCCACACCCAAACAGATGGCAAAACCAAGGTTGTAAATCAAATGATTGTGCACATCCTTCGCATGTATAATTCAAATCACCCTCACACATGGGATGAGAGCCTTCCCTATGTCCAACATAGCTACAACCGAGCCTTGCATAGATCAACCAGCCACAACCCCTTTCAAGTGGGGTTGGGATTCCAACCATTGGGTCCCATAGATATTTCACTTCCCCTTGCGGTCACCTCGACTGACTCATCTCCTGCTCCAACTGAAGCTAACAAAGCCACCCAATTCATTGAGCGGATCCAACACATCTTCCAACACGTTCAGGATATCCTACAGAAGTCCAATGACAAGTACAAACAATGCCATGATCAACATTGGGTGCCTCATAAGTTTCAGGTGGGCGACAAAGTTTGGTTGAACTTGCAGAAAGAACAACTTACAGAACCCCATCAGAAGCTTCTACCACTCTATTATGGACTGTACGCTATCACCAAGGTCATGGGGGATAATTCTTTTGATCTCAACATTCTTGCTTTCCTTGGCCTGCACCCATTGTTCAACGTGGATCTCCTTCGCCCTTATTTCCCACCATTATTGGACACCTCAAAAGTAGCAGAACATATGAAACCAATAGAGCTCAACCCCGACTGCATACAACAGGAATATAATGATAAGGTTGTGGAAAGACAGATCAAAGGCACTCGAAAACAAAGGATCCAACTTTATCGATTCGTCAAAGCAGGGAAACTTCTGCACCAAGGCAAGTGGCTCACCCCGGGCCAAATTCAACAGAAATTTCCTCATCTAATGGGGGACCTGAATGGAATGGATACAATTTCTTCCTAAGGAAGGAGGATTGATCCATATGGATATCAATGGCCACCCACCTTTTCCAACTGGCTCAAAATAGTTTTCTGACAATTTTGTCAATTTACTATTTTTAGCAGTTTTAACTTCTGGGGCCATTTTGAGGGCCTAAATGAAGGTATTTTGGTACTGAGATCCTTAATTATAATCAAAGGAATTATTTATCCCCAAACAAAAATCTCCTCGGTGATACCTTTCCAACGGGATATCACATGCCTAAAACAGAGATCGTATGCAAAAGTTACGACCCCGAGAAGTTGATGTACTAACTTACCCAAACGGGGCCCACATGACTTTTGGTGCTTCATCTCCTAGGGTTAGGTTTTTGGATGTGTAAGGTTTTTTTCATTCTTGCTTATTGTAAAAAGGCCTTCAGAGCCTCATTGTAAACTTCTTCTGGTGAATGCGTCTTGCCGTCACATCTCTTCTTAGAGATAAGCCGCCACCATTCTAGCAAGCTTGTTTCCGCTGCATTTTACAGTTTCAACTTATTTCGTTATTAAGTAGAAAACTAGTTTTACTGTATCTCTGTTATTTTGTGTTAAGCACCTATTAATAATATGTACTCATTTCGTTCTTCTCATAAAATCCAGATCACTGCTGGCCCTTTCGGCAACACCTGTGAAGCAGATAAAGTCTCACCCGAGGTAGAGGTAGGGGTGGTTGCAAGACTCAGGTGTCTGCAACCTTAGAAAGGACACAAATTTGTGATTATACAACTTACTAGAACACTTAGCACCATTAGTTCCTCAAGATACATTCAATAACCCCTTCGCATATAAGACAGAGCTTCACAACATTCACACTAATCTATAGTATTCAATCACTTAGAAATAGTAAGCTAGATCAAATCCAGTAGATCGACACTAAGCATCTTCATACACATCATATCTAACATTCATACACATCTAGGAGCACAAAGCATAAGAATATATTCCTACAAATATGAAAGCACTTAGCAGAAGAAGAAGTAAACACATTGAATCAAAGCACAAAGCATCACACACAGATTTACATGCTTCACCCCCCCCCCCCTGGGGCTACATCCACCAAATCTTCTTCTTTATTATCTCGGTTAAGAAGTTACAACAAAGAGACTTAACAGTCCTCACTCTGCACAAGACAGAAGATCTGCATAGCTCGCTAGATCCTTCTTCTTTGCGCTTCAGCACAAAGCCTTTCACAACCTCCTACAACAACTTGCACTTATCTCTGCAAGTCTCTTACAATCATGCACAGAGCATTTATAATCCACATCCGATCACACAGATATAATTACTAGCATTAATGACGCAGTAGAGACATGATCCACCACCTCATCACACTCTTTATTTCAGGATCGTTCTCATTCATTCATTCATGAGCCAGATTAGCTCTTCTGATTTCCTGCTGGAATCTTTGCTAAAAACCCGATCCACATGTCCTTTCTTCACCCGCACGGACTTCTGCACATGAACGCGCTCTTTCCTTGATCTTAATTTTAGGTTTCGAGGTTTCATGATCCATGATGTCAAGAGTTTCTGTCCTCTTGAATCCCCTATCTCCGATGAGCAATTTCACCGATACGTGCCCTTTACTCGTTAGCCCTCCTGGCTATGCTCTGGTCCATGTGACCACTAATTCATAAGACTCCAACCTTATCCTTCTTTCAGGGTTTTGGGATTTAAAATCCTGATGTGATCCAACTTCCGTTAGCCCTCTAGGCTAGACTCCTGGACCACATGACCACTATCTCACAAGACTGCAGCCTTGTCTCCCTTCGGGGTTTTGGGTTTCAAATGCTGAAAAACATTTTCCCACGGGATTGCCAATTCCTCAAATCCCGATTCTCCGCTATGCTGATAGCTGGCTCCCACAATGGCACTTCCTTCCTTCTCTGATATGCTGACAACTAGCCCACAATGACACTTTTATCCTTGTCGGGGTTTCGGACTTCGCGATTCTGAAATGCCCAACTTCTTGTCACGAGGATTCCCGATATCCGGATGAACAAAATGCCGATAGACGACTTCCTGTCGGGACTTTCCCTGATGGCTCCGATTGTTGCCGCACGTCCTCCTCTGATGGATGGTCCTGATCGCTCCTCATGATTTTGAGACTTCTAATGTCCCGACTCTTTCAACCTCAAGAACTCAGATTTCCCAAGTTTCGATATACTGACCCTCTTCAGATTTATGACACCTGTCTCCCCAAACGGACGGCTCAGATCAGTTCTAGGTAATTCCCCATGGAAATTCCCGATCTCATGTCATCGAGACTTCCGATCTCTCGATATGCGAACCCCGATGAGCCAACCCTCCTTTCAGTATTTCACCTTGGCTTTTCTCGATGGTTTAACCACCGTGTAACTCACGACATATCTGACGGCTGTCAGGTTCTTCACTCTATATCTGACGGCTCAGATCACCTCTTTCTCCTACGCACCCTATGGATGTGAATACCTTCCAACAATCCAGATCTCCTTGGCCGATCCAACGGCTGTCTTTTCTCCTCCTGAGGTTCTGCGCACTTTCTTCCTACACTTGGAAGAATTTCAAAAGCCAAAGGCCTCAACCTTTGCTCCCTTTCTCTTCTGTGAACTCCTTTATCTTGAGCTTCGCAACGCGAGTTCTCGTCGACGTTGTTCCTCCTGAGATTTCACTTCTGAATCCTCTTAGGATTCTTTGACTACTTCACTCCTTGTAGAGTCCTCACACACACACGCAGGTGCTATCTCTCTTGAGATTCTTAACACTCAGACCCCTACGAGATTTTATCTTTATTCCTTCTCCCTCAGATGGAGAATGTTTGGATGCCCTCCTGGCTATCCTCTACCTCAAGCAACCTCTTGCTGAGTCTACAGGGTGTTCAACAACCTTGTGAATATCCCTCAGCGGATTCTTCTTCAAATCACAGAACTCAAAGAGTTCTCTTATCCCTGTGCCTATCTGCACACTTACTCGATGCCCACCTGGCAAAGTATCTTTTCCCAGAACGTTTAGCAGTTATTTCCTCTTGTGCACCTATGCACCCGCTCAATGCCCACCTGGCAGAGCTCTCAAAATCCTCAGTGATTATGTTTCTTCCCTGAACTTCTCAACATAAGTCTTCCTTTGTGCACCCCTTTGCACTTGCTCAATGCCCACCTGGCAGAGCTCTCAAAATCCTCAGTGATTCTGATTCTTCTCCGAACTCATAGCAGAGTTCTTTCAAATGCACCACTGTACATATGCTCAATGCCCACTTGGAAGAGCTTCACAGAACTCCTTAGAGATTCTATCTGCAACTTTGTCTTCCCTACACAGCCTTGCCTCCAAGGTATTCAACAACCTCGAGGTATTCCTTTGAGTTGTTGACTCCATTTCTTGTGCCGCAACACGTCTTTGTCTGAACCCGCAGTGTTCAGAGATGCATCCTCTGTGCATGGCTATCAGAACCCGCATCGTTCTGCCACACCCTCCTAGTGTGAAGCCTCAAAGACCTTCACCTGAAATCAAACACACTCCTGCAAATGCACAACTACAGTATACATCTACAGCATAAAATAACACTCACATACATTCATTCAACACATAATACATGCAGGAAAAACTGCTTCTGTTTATATTAAAATGGCAAATTCCTGTTTGTACAAGGTGTTCCTGAGCATGGCCTATAACAAGGTCTTGGCTCCTCTCTCTTCTTCTTCTACTCACAGATTCTATCCTCTCCACTTACTCTCTGCTCTCGACTTACTACTAAAATGAGATACTAAATATCTTTTTACCTGAGGGGGCTCTTACAACGCTTCCCTCCAACCTACCTACCCTATTCAATTACATTGAATGGGTTATCTAGTCCGCTATCTAGATCTAGATCTCAACCATACAAACATTAATGGCTGATCTTATCTACAGCCTGCATAAAGGCATGGCTCTACAACTCACCATATTAAACATTTAATTACATTGAATTCATATTTAAATGAGGACTGCGCCTCTCTCTTTAGCTTTGAATGCACACACTCAATGTGGCTGGCTGGCTAGCTGGCTGACGTGGAGAGATTCTCCTGCATCAATTAAGCCATTGAATCTCTTCTACCTTGCCTAGGCATCTATTTATACATACAAAAGTGGGCCTAAGAGTGGGTAAACCCACAGACGGACATCCCTTTACCATTACATTAACCCAAACCCTAAAAAGGGGCCCAAAAGTGGACTGAGATCCCGTGATCACTGCTTCATCTTGCGCTCTTCCTTCGATAGGGCGTCAAAGTCCCCAAAATGTTCAAATATGATCAAGTATCTCCCACATTTTGGTCAAGGGCCAACAGGCCCCTAACACTCACCTGTGACTCGTCCCGAGTCACTCAGGTCTGATCAATTCTGCTTCAAATGCCTCAAGCTTGGCCCGAGCTGCCTCGACCTGCTGCATTGCAACTGCTACTTTCTCAATGAACTCCTGGATGAGTGCAACATTTATCGACCCTTCTAGGTGTTGCTTTGCTGAATTCACAACATGTTCCCGCTCTGTTCCTTGGTTCTCGATCTCTATAAATATATGACATGCCTTATCCTGCAAAGGTTGAAGTTGTTGAGTTACTTCCATTACCTTGCTCTGGATTATATGGATCTGCTACTTTGTTATGCACCGCTTGGAAGACCGTTTCATTTTCTCTATGGGTGATAGGGCCTTCAGATGCACCTGTAGATTTTTGGATTCATGCTTCACCTCTTGGAGCTACGACTCCAATTTGTTCAATTTAGGATTCTTGGTTAGGTTCTCATGTATCTGCACACTTCTACTACTTAATTGTTTGCATTCCTTAGTGAGTGCTTTAATCCTTTCTACTGTGCACTAGGAAGTCATTTCTTGTTGTTCGCGCTCTTCTTGTGGGGTACTTGGTATCGTTTGAAGATCTAATTCTACGACTCTTTGTTGAATTTGTTGAATAACTTCAGCAAGTTTCATCACTTGGCATTCTAAGGGTTCTTATGATTTCTACTCTAAGACGGTCAAAGAGAAAAATTCTCTGTTGACTGGTTCTTCGATCTCGATCTTCTTTGCGAGCAACTGCTCCTTTTCTTTTTGGATCTTCACTCTGTCTTCTTCCAATTTTTCTTTGAGAGCATCCCTCTCTTGTTGCGCAACTTGTAGCTACTCGATTATTTCCTCCTGTGCTTGCTTTAAGGCTTGGGAAGCCTCCATGGTTTCTTCCTGTGTTTTTCGAAGGCATGCTTCGACTATTGTTCCTTCTGGCAGGGGTTTAGTGGAGACTGCGTGGCTAGACCAAAGTGCTTGTTGCATTCCTTGGAGCTCTCTCTCAATTCGGTTGAACATTGCCTCTTTATTGGCTTCCTTATTTCTATTATTTCTTCTATATCTTCGTTCATAGTGGCAAGGAGGAAACTAAAGTCATCTAGGGTGAGTGTGGTCTTCATCTTGGTTATAGGGGTTCTAGGTTTCTTTTGGGAGGAAGGTTTTAGAGGTGAAAAATTCCTTTTCTTAGATGATTCCTCTTCATCTTCTAGCCTTTGTTTGACTTCTTCATCATTACCACCTTGCTCGGGTGTAATGGATGTTGTCCATATAGATCTATTGTATATATCCTGTATTTCCTCATCCTTCTTTGTCTTCGTTGTTTTCTTCATCTTACTGGGCCCAGGTGTATCCTGTGCAGCTTCTGGGCTGTTGATGTCGGACAATTTTGTGGGGTATGTTGAAACAAGGAGGTTTGCCAACCATTCCTTGGTGATTTCCTCCAGGTCTTCTTCTGCCAGCTTATAATAAGACTGTAACTACTCTTTGTTATCATCAGTGTGTGATGTTATGTAAATGAAGTGGTAGTCCGCGCTGAACTTCATTAAGGGCATGAACCTGAAGAGGGTATTTGAGGGTATCTGAGGCTTAGACTGGATGGCACGCTTCAACTGATTGTAGTAGGCGTGGAATACGACATTGGATTTCCATTGTTTTCTCATATCATTCAAGTACCATAAGGTACTTTACTCTGCGGCTAAGGGCTCAAAAGGGTCGAGGTTCAGAATGGTTGCATCTTCCAGTAGCTCCCATGCAACGAAAGATATAAGTATCAAGAGCTAGCCAAAATGGAATTAATGCCCCTGATCCTGGTCTTCTCTATAGTCGATATCTAGTTGATTCACTAGGTACTTCGCCCAGTTCATTTGTAGTTCCTCTGTGCACTTTCCTGCGAGGTCAACTACAAAGACGGATACTTGCGTGGGTCGATTCTTGCGAATGAGGTTCCCTACGATCAACTGACATGCAAGGTGAACTGCGTCGCTCTAAATAGAGGCTACCTTGTAGCCTGACACTCCTTTCTCAACATCGCTATAAGCTTCTTTGCTATTTCGAGCAAGAGCATGGTCTGCAGTCTTTCCAGGATAGTAGTCATGCAGATCAGGGCCCTGCATGCTAAGACCTGTGATCCTATTGATCAACGCTGGATCAACTATGATGCGGTTGTTCAACCATAGGTATCATTCGTAGTAGCTCGCCAGGAGTATCTTAACACAGGCATTGACTTCTTGGTGACGTCTGAAATGTGGGATCTTCATGACGTTCAACAGAGTGGACTGCGCGAGGTTCAAAGTCCATTGTTGAGGAACAATCTTCGAGTTTTTTCCTTGGTTCTGGTTAGGTACTTCTACGGGGTAAGTGTGTTGTATACTTTACGATCCCCCAGGTTGAAGTCACTAAAATTCAATGCTGCAATCTTGTCTTGATCTGCGTGGACTGCGCATACCCCTTTCGGTAGGTACACAGTTACTAGAGTGTACTCAAAGTCTCTAGGCATGCTATCTTTGTTGATCGCACTGCTTGGAGGTGGTATGTAAGAAGGTAGGATGGATGGAACCAACCTCACATTGGTCATATCATCTTTATGTTTAGTTTTGCGTTCTGCACCGGCTGGGGATGTTCCTGCTTGAGAAGTTAATGGGGAGGCTTGCACTCCTCTCGTCGATGATGCATGTAAACCTATAGACAAACCTCATTCTGAATTTACTCTTTTGGTTCTGAGGCTAGCGATTACCTCTCTTGTATATTCTTTGGTTTCACTAAATTCGTCAAACATACGTGCTTGGAAAGAAAAATTAGTCGGGGTTCAAAATGATCTCAGAGACTATACTAGGATGACCAACCAGATCGCAATGACCACTGTATACAACTACTATTTAGCTGGATTCTAATTCTCAGTTGGAAAAAGTGTTCTTCGTGCATGGCAGGACAAACTAAATAAGAAATTCTACAACGGTCTGCTTGCAATGGGCATGAAGCTTCCATTAACGTTGATCTGTCCATTATGGTGTGGTCCAACGGTCTAGTGATGATCCTTTAATTCTTTTCTATCTGTTCGGGGAGGAATTCAAATAGGTATATTGGTCCAATGGATATATCGATTCGTTGTGATGAAGTGCCATAGTTCGTTGTTCTGATATATTGACAAAGCTCCCATTCTGCAAGTTTTCTTTCTTCGATGTTCTATCTGGAATCTCCTGCAACTTTTCAATCTTTTCCTTCTTCTTACTTAACTTTCTAGCTTTCTTTGCAGTGAGATTCCTCTCAATAGTTCTTTTCTTGTTTTGGCTCTTATTTTCCTTGGATATAGTTACTTCGTGCTGCTGAGGTTCTTTCTTCTGGTTCAGGTGTAAGATCTCATCTTTATCTGAGATAGAAACTTCAGTCTTATATGAGTCCTCTGGTGTTTTGATAATTTTGACATCTGGGTTCCTAGTGTGATATAGCTTCAATATGTTCTCTTGTTCTTCAATCAACTACACAATCCTTATGGTCATGAAGTATTTTAACTCTTGTCTATGTTGTTCTAAAACTTTTTCTTCTTCCTTCTTTCTGGCTTGATATCTTTCAATCCAAGGATTTCCAAGTAACATAGTAAACGAGGTGTTTTCCTCAATAAATTTGATAATATCAAAATCTTATTCTGTTGAAGTTCCATTAGAATTCATAGATATCTAATTGAGCCTTCCACATAGGTTCACTAGTTTCCCTCTGAATGACCCTATTCCACTCAGTGAAGGGGTCATAACAGGACTCCCTATATCTTCAAAAGTTCTTTCTGGCATAACATTCACCAGTGTTTCCTCATCTAGAACATAGTCAATGTCGAAGTCTCCTATTCTTACCTCGATGCATTCTTTCTTGTTAAAGACCTATGATAATATAACATGTCAGTGATCATTGAAGGTGTCTTGTATCTGTAGTAAAATCTTGTCTAATTCTCTCTAGGGTTCTTTTATTTCTGGATATGCCTTAGGGTTTTCTTCTTTCAGATTCATGCCTTTAATTTTAGCAATCATTCTAGGGAAATATAATACTTCATGGTTCAAAGCTTTGAAACAGAGATAACTAGGTCTTCCACCAGGGCATTCCTTATCAATATGTCTCAGCCTTCTGCAACTATAACAGAGGGTTAATCATGTCTTTCTTTTAAATGATCCCCAACCTCTTTTGTACTGTGCACTAGGGTTATGGTAGCTAGCCTGCAAAAATCTCTTTCAAGGATCCTGCATCCGCTTGTTAGTCCAGACATTCTTTCTATGCATAGGTATAACTTATCTATCAGATCTATTCAAATCAAACTTTCTATCATCTATCATATCCCTAGTTTCCAAGCTAGGACATAATCTATCAAACATACCTAGATCCATACTAAACAAAAATCACTTATTTTACTTTTGCAGAGCACAAAGCTTCTAGATATAAAAACTTTTGACTATTCTTACCTTTATCAGAGAACAAAGCTTACAGATCTTACCTCTTTTCTCTAGATCTGACCTTTCTTTCTTGGCACAAAGCTTCACAGGTTAAGTAGAACACTGCGTACTAGGGCAACAGATCTAGGCACAGAGATTTCATGGTTTCTAGATCAAATCTTTGCACAAAGATTTTCTTTCTCAGTTCCCAACAATCACATTTTGGTCATGACAACAGAACCATTTGTTGGCACAGGGGCATACCTAGGGTTCAACGCTACAAGAGCGGACCATCAAATCTCTAACTACCGGCCCTTTCGGCAACACCTACAAAGTAGATGAAGTCTCACCCAAGGTAGAGGCAGGGGTGGTTGCAAGACTCAGGTGTCTACAACCTTAGCTAGGAAACAAATTTGTGATTATACAGCTTACTAGAACCCTTAACATCGTTAGTTCCTCAAGATACATTCAATAACCACTTCACTTATAAGATAGAGCTTCGCAACATTCACACTAATCTATAGTATTCAAGAACTTAGCAACATTACGCTAGATCAAATCCAGTAGATCAACACTAAGCATCTTCATACACATCATATCTAACATTCATACACATCTAGGAGAAAAAAGCATAAGCAAATATTCCTACAAATATCAAAAAACTTAGCAGAAGAAGAAGTAAACACATTGAATCAAATCACAAAGCATCAAACACATATTTATGTGGTTCACCCCCATCCTGGGGCTACGTCCACCAACTCTTCTTCTTTATTATCTCGGTCAAGCAGTTACAACACAGAGCCTCAACAATCCTTACTCCGCACAGGATAGAAGATCTGCGCAGCTCGCTAGATCCTTCTTCCTTGCGCTTCAGCACAAAGCCTTTCACAACCTCCTACAACAACTTGAAATTAGCTCTGTAAGTCTCTTACAATCATGCACAAAGCATTTGCAATCCACATTCAATTACACAAATCTAATTACTAGCACTAAGCCATCGACTCTCTTATACCTTTCCTAGAAATTTATTTATACATACAAAACTGGGCCTAAGTGTGGGTAAACCCACGGGCCGACATCGCTTTCCCATTACATTAACCCAAACCCTAAAAAGGGGCCCAAAAGTGGACCGAGATCCCGTGATCTCTACTTCATATTGTGCACTTCCTTCGATAGAGCGTCAAATTCCCAAAATGGTCAAATATGACCAAGTATCTCCCACAACTTGGTCAAGGTCCAACACCTTCCTTCGATTACATGGTGATACACCATGCTAAAAGGTACTTCCTGTCAAAATCAATTTCAAGACATTTGTATTCCATATTGCCATTGATCTTTAAACTTTAAATGGGATGATGATATTGGCATGGTGAATCTAGGACAACAAGGCCCATGGAGAAGAAGCTTCGTGTATATCTTGTTACATGAAAGACAATCCTAGAGCAACAGAGGAACATTCTCTCAATCATATTAATTCCATGATCAATGACGTAATTAAAGAATTAAATTGGGAGCTTCTGAAACCAGACGACAATGTTCCCATGTGTTGCAAGAAACCTACTTTTGATATCAACATACTTTTCCATCATGGGTACAAATACCGATATGGCTACAACATTTCCAACATTTAAATAAAGAGTTTTGTGATAAGAAACCTCCTTGAACCCGTGCCTTTCTAACCACATCTCAAATCTACAAGAAGTTGGTACTTTGTTTAAGTGCGTTAGTTTCATGGTGTTCTTGGATTAGTTCAATGAGGATATTCATTATGGAGATTTTTCTCTTTTCATTTTCTCTTTTAAATATTCAAAATATGAGAAAATAATTTGTTTCAGCCAAATTAATATTTATAAAAAAATATGTAACATTTCAACTTCTTTTTATTAATAATATAATTGTCATTCAAATTATTATCTTTAATTTTAATAAACATAGAAGATTAAATATTGTTATAAAGATATAAGATTAAATATCATTATGTAAAGTCTCACGATATCAATACAAATTGTTCTAAATGTGTGGTAGATAATACTCATATAAAAAACAAACGCATATATTTTCACAACAATTTTAATTTATTTTTTAAATATTTAATTATAGTTTTCTATTACTACCAAAATGCATTTACTTGAAGCAAGAGTACATATAAATATATTTTGATGATTTTCTTTTCATTATTTTGCGTTAGTTTA
>SNQJ01S0204292.1:16594-31209 GCA_010110895.2 Picea sitchensis
TTCTTTCAGTGATCCTGCTTATGTTATTATTATCTAGTAAATTGAAAAGAACTCAATAGTAGCTCTAAAAATAACAGTGTATCATAGCTTGACTGAATAGAGCACCTTTCACTGGGTAACCAAAAACGTGATTGTTGTCGTACAAGAAAATTAGGGATTTTTATTGGAAGAAAATTTCAACGTAAAAACTATCTAGGGAAGTGCGCCCTAGCCTAGAAAACTCATTGGCAGCTTGAGCGTGCCTTTTCAATGGCCAGAGCCTCTGGAAAGTGAAACCCTAGTTTTGGTTGGTACCAGAAAACCATAAAACCAAGAAACCAAAACCAGTACCAAAAGTACGAGTCCAGAATGGTGCAGGTCAAGTTTTAAGGGGTAAAACGTGAAATTTTTTAAATCATATTGCTCCAGCCTACTCGCCTACTCGCCTCAACCCAGTGCATCTAGTCCTTGGATCATAATTCCAAAATTTGAAAGTTGAAAAATTAGGGTTTCTTCATAAAACCCTAATTTGATGTTGCAGTTGCAGTACCAATTGCAGTACCAGTTGCAGTTGCAGTGCCAGTTCCTTCATGTCAGTGCTAGCACCAGTTGTAGTGCCAGCACTAGCTGCAATACCAGTTGCAGTGAATTTTTTTTTGAAGTGTTGGGACTATTGTGTTTTGTCCCAGTGCACCTTACCCTAGCAAGATATTGTTAGAGGCATGCACTTACATGTGTTTAAAATGCATTATTATACTAAATGGTACTTGCTGGAGAAGGGATCTTTTGTTATAGATCCAAAAGGATCTCAGATCCAACACATTCAGAGGAATAATGCACCTCAGGTTTGATCATTTTATATGCATCTATTCGATATGACATTATCTTGACATCTAGGTTGTATGTTGAAGCTATGAACATCATACTAACCCTTGGTAAAATTAAAGACAAGGTATTAGATTGAGATTAGAGTTTATTCTCTAACTTAGACTTCTGTCAAGATAGCATATTGTCTTAGTACTTAAGACAGGTTGAAGAAAGAACTTGTCATCTTGAGTGAAGGAGACTTGAAAGAAAAGAAATACACTCATTCTTGAGGACAAGACTCCAGGTTCCATGTTTGATTGATTAAGTTGATAAGATTCAAAGTTGCACATGACAAGTTGATAACTACCTCATTACAATTAAACACCATAGTTGAGGTAGCAGTCTTTGAAAAGTATTCTACTTGGTAGCATGTGAACGCATTGAGATAAATGCTTGTTGTAACCATTTACCAGATACAACTAGCATATCCTCTAGGAGAAACCTCTTGTGTTGGTTTCAGGTTACCATGGAGGAACGTTTGATCACAA
Source organism: Picea sitchensis (assembly GCA_010110895.2). Taxonomy (NCBI): domain Eukaryota; kingdom Viridiplantae; phylum Streptophyta; class Pinopsida; order Pinales; family Pinaceae; genus Picea; species Picea sitchensis. The sequence goes on from SNQJ01S0204292.1 coordinate 17,929, forward strand.
CACTAGAAGAGCGTTGATCTCATTTCGTATTGTATTTCTTACTTTTGATCTTTGTTTCAGGCAGGTCACAAGTAATATCTCTAAAGAAGCTATTGTGATGATTGTTCTCCATGTTGTTTTATTATTATAAAGAGTATTATTCTTGTCTGTTGTTGATCTTTTTCTGGGCAAGTCACATGTGATAACCCTGACAAAGCTATAGTGAAGGTTGCATAAGGCAACAAATTAGATGAGACATGAAGCAGACTATGTACATGACCATATACATTCATGTACCAAAGAAGATGAAGAAGAAGCTATCTTTTGATATCTAGAGTATCTCATATGGAGATTGGTTGTAAGGAGAAAAAGGCTCCAAATATAACTGAACATTAGAACAAGAACTCATAGTAGACTTGTTCAAAAGATAATGAAGCACCTCGACAGGAAATTGAACTCATTTGATGTCTGACTCAGCTTTTCATATTAATACGTGGTATTCAACACCAAGTATATCATGTAAGAGATGATGAAGTCCTTGTAGACTTAGAAGAAATCAAGTCAGAGTAAACTTGATCTCAGAAAGGATCAGATGAAGAGACATCTTCTAGGACTGGGAGACAAATGCCATAAGAAGACTAGACTGTAGCTTCAGAGACTTCTAGGAGATATGAAATCTCCTGGGAAGATTCCCTTGTTTTAGTGATAGAGAAGTAAGCTAGTCAGGAAGACTGGGATATGGATTTCTTTGTGAGACTAGAAGGGAAGTCAGTGTTGACTTGCAAGATTGATCTAACAGATCAAGCATGTTGCAGATGTACAAAGACTGAATTGTGTCTAGAGGATTCTCCCAACAAGAGGGATAAGACTATGACGAGACACTTACTCTAGTAATTGAAGAAATAGTTCAAGTATTCATGAAGACAACCAGAACAACCATGTTTCATATACAGTATGAGATGCAGAGGGAGCAATCCCCATATTTAAAATTGAGTGGCAGTTGGTGCAGTACATTAGTCGGGCCATGGAAAGATGACTACAATAGCAGATAGAGTTACCTCCATGAAAGGAGAAGAGCTATATTCATTATCAGTTATTGAGCCACTCTTAGTTTAAGATGAAGTTGTTGTCGTGATGAAGTAGAGGAGTTACTCTCAAATTTCAGCAATCACAGTGAGAATGGAGCAACCATTCTCAGCTTCAGAGCAGCTGCAAGTGCAGAATCCCAGTTCCAGAGGAACAGTTGCAGAGAGAGTAGAGGACATACTCTCAGGTAGTGAGACGGATAGTGTTTTGCATAAATCACATAGAGCTAGCACATGATTGTGCATATTAAGTTGGACTTGAAGCAAGTGTACCAAGATGGTACAATGTAATGTGAAAATTTGGTTTGAAGTTGAAGATAGAAAGACTCGGGTCTGCAGGTTGAAAAAGGCTCTATATAGGTTGAAGCAAGCTCCTAGAGATTGATATGGCAGAATTGACAATTTCCCGACGAGATTGGGCTATACCAAGAGTAAAGTTGATTCTAACGTTTACCTCAAGGTTATGAATGATGAGCCAGTGATGTTCCTACTATATGTAGATGATGTATTCTTGACAGATGAAGAAAATCTCATCATTGATTGTAAGAAGAAGCTCGTTGCAGAATTTGAGATGAAAGACCTAGGCCTAATGCATTATTTCTTAGTTCTTGAGGTTTGGCAGAGCCCAAAGAATATCTTCCTTAACCAAGCGAAGTATGCAGTTGAAATACTGAAGAGGTTTGATATGTTGGAGTGTAAATCCATGAACACACCCATGGAAACAAATTTGAAGCTCATGGTTGATACTTCGTCAGAATTGGTTGATGCTACGTTGTATAGACATATCATTGGATCATTGATGTATCTGAAGAACACCAGGACATATATATGTTTTGTTGTGAACACCTTGAATCAGTATCTAGTAGAGCCCGTAAGTGTTCACCTTGTTGTTGCAAAACATGTGATGAGATACCTTAAGGGTATGTTGGACTTTGGTCTTTGTTATAATAGAGATCATGACTTCATATTGATTGGTTATACCGATTCAGATTGGGTTGGAAGTGTTTCTGACATAAAGAAAACTTCAGGATGTTGTTTCAGTCTGGGGTCAACCATGACTTCATGGAAGACTACGAAGCAATCCAGTATTTCTCTCAGCTCGGCATAAGCAGAATACATTGTTGCATGTTCCACCAGTTGTGAAGCCATATGGATTCGGGAGTTGTTGACAAATCTATTTAATCTGGAGATGGAAGCAACCGTGATTCTATATGATAACCAGAGTTGCATAAAGATGACGGAGAACCATGTGTTCCATGACAAGTCGAAGCACATAGAAATCTAGTATCACTACATTTTTGATATAGTGCAGAGGGGAGTTGTTAAGCTCCAATATGTTGGCATAGATGATCAAGTTGCAGATGTGTTACCTAAACCTATGTCTCATGTAAAGTTTGAGCACTTTCGAGACAAGTTTGGTATAGTCCGAAAGGACCTCCCTCGAAAGGGGGAGTGATGTTGATGATACTATGGTATTCTGACCAATAGCAGGGAGCTCAGTTAGGATTTTATATCCTAGGGGACTGGTCATTCCTAGACATATCCCAAAGGTCCGGTAAGGACGGTCTGTCAGAGTACCTGTGCATGTATATGCTAGTTGTGGTCAGTAGTGGTAGATCTGTTAGGATTTTTATAATCTTAGGGAATCTTATGATTCCTGGGAAGATCCTGAAGGTCCAATAAGGATGGTTTATAAGAGTACAATATGGTATCTCCGTTAGGATTTTATATTCTAGGGAATCTTATGATTCCTGGGCAAATCCTTAGGGACTGTCAGAGTACCACAAAATGTTGTTGATACACCTGCCTCAATTTGTTTCCATATGATGATGATGATGATGATATTGTTGCTGCAGCCTCGTGATGGATATTGTTGCTCCAGCCTCGTGCTGTGATGATGTTTTTGCTCCAACATCATGTTGTGATGATGTTGTTATCTCAACCTAGTGTTGATGATGTTGGTATCTTAGCCTCATGTTGATGATGTTGATGATATTGTTGTCTCAACCTTGTGTTGTTGATGTTAGAGTACCAAACTTGTGTTGGTGATGTTGTTACTCTAGCTTTATGTTGAATATAATGATGATGATGCTACTTCAGCTTCATGTTGAAGATGATGATGATGTTGCTACTTCATCTTCATGCTGAAGATGATGATGATGCTACTTCAACTTCATGTTGAAGATGATGATGATGTTGCTACTTCAGCTTCATGCTGAAGATATTGATGATGATGTATCAGTGTTTCACTGATTGATGATGTTGTATTAGTGTTATACTAATTGATGTTGATGCAGAGAATAATGATGATGATTCCATTCCATCTCCATGTTGTGAATAATGATGATGATGATGATACTCCAACTCCATGTTGTGAATGATGATGTTATTGACGATAAGAAAAATTTTCAATGATTTATAGATATGTCAGTCAGTGTTCAAGACAATGATGATGTTACTTCCCTTTCTCTTCATTGATGTTGTATTGTAGAATACCCTTCTTGTTAAGGGGGAGTGTTGAAATATTGTAACTACGAAGTATATTCTACTTATTATTGAGTTATTATTAAATAGATCAATCCCCTTTTGTGGATTGATCATGTCAAACTTTGTATATGACCAAATCCCCTTTGTGGATTGGTCAAACCCTAATTAAATGATGCTAATTGAGAAGTTGGCCCCTAGGGATAATTGAAGTGGTTTTAGACATTAATTGAAGAGGTTCGCCCAGCTTGGTGAAGAGACACAACCCTAGCACCTAGCAGCTAGTATAAATAAGAAAGGATGATGCTTCATTCTTACACTCATCTAGTGCGCAAGTTTGAAGGAAGTTGCAGTTGTCGGAAGAAGAAGAAGAGAGAGAGATGCATTGCTCAATGTTGGATATTCTCTAGTGTCTGGTTTATTATCTTGGCATTGTATTGGCAATCTATATGAAAGAAGTTTTTGTTGGGTTTTCTCCCCCATGAGGGTTTCCAGGATAAATGTTGTGTACCTTGTGATTGTGTTTCTTTCAATGATCCTTCTTATGCTATTATTATCTAGTAAATTGAAAAGAACTCAATAGTAGCTATAAATTTAACATATATTTAAAGAGAAATTTTAGATGTTGTCACAGGCCAACATTACCTACAGGTAAAAGAAATTTTACAGCAGGAAAATGTACAACATAAATTCAAAGAATATAAGATGAAAGAAGATGGATTACTTATGCATAAAAACACAATTTATGTTTCTAGTTCCAGAGAACTTAGGAATTTGGTATTAAAAGAAATGCATAATGTTCCATATGTCGGACATCCCAGTTACCAACAAATAATTGCAGCAATAAGAAGCCAATTCTTTTTGCCATGAACAAAGAAAGATGTTGCTAATTTCATTGTCAGATGTATTGAATGCCAAAGAGTGAAAGTTGAGCATAGACATCCAGCGAATTTTTCTATAGCCCTTGCCAATTCCAGAGAAGAAATGGGAAGTGGTAATCATTGATTTTATTACTAAATTGCCTAGGACAATGAGACAACATGATTCCATAATGGTAATGGTGGATAAATTGACAAAGATTGCTCATTTTGTTCCAGTGAATATGACTCATACAACAACTAATATTGCAAAAATTTACATGAGGGAAATTGCTAGGTTGAATGGAATATCTAAGACAATTGTTTCAGATAGAGATACAAAGTTTATTTCAAACTTTTCGAGAGGATTTTTAAAGGATTTGGTACAATTCTGAATTTTAGCACAACATACCATCCACAAATCAGATGGACAGACAGAGAGAGTCAACCAAGTGATTAAAGACATGTTGAGAATGTATGTGATGGACAATCCATCTAAGTGGGAAGATTACTTGTATTTGGTTGAGTTTTCCTACAATAATAGGTATCAAGATTCATCGAAGATGAACCCATTTGAAGCTTTGTATGGTACAAAATAAAATACTACGGTGAGTTGGGACAACCCAACAAATAGAATAGTACTTGGGTCAAAATTTCTCAAGGATATGGAAGACCAGATAGTTAAAATTAAATAGAATTTGAAAGCATCACAAGATAGACAGAAGAATTATGCAGATAAGAACATGACAGGTAGAGAATTTAAAGTGGGAGAGCATGTGCTTTTGAAAGTGAAGCCCAAGAAGATCTCATTAAAGTTGGGCAATTGTACAAAGCTAGCAACCATATTATGTGGTCCATTTGAGATATTGGAAAGAATAGGGTCAGTTGCATACATGCTTGCATTGTCTAATTCCATGAATGTGCATAATGTATTTCATGTCTCTTTGCTGAAAAATTATGTATATAATCCTAACCATGTTATTGATTGGAATTTGATTCAAGTGGAGCCAAAAGGAGACTTTCGGGTCCAGTCGATGCACATGTTAGATAGGAAGGTCAAAGTGCTCCAAAATCGAGTCATAACATTGGTAAAGGTTCAGTGGACCTGCTACGATCCTGAAGATGCTACTTGGGAGCATGAAGATGCCATGCGGGCATAATACCTAAGACTTTTTGAATTTTTTTGAAATTTTGATTTATGTTTTGTATATACACTGAGGACAATGCCAAAATAAGGGGGAGGGGAATGTAATACCCAAGTTTTGAGCCCCCAGATTAATAATGCATTTTTTTATTTGATAAAAGGATGGAGTGCCTATAAAGTTTGAAAGGCTGGAGTGCCTAGAAATGTAATACTTTGAATATATTAATAAAATACATCATTGGCTGCAAGATCAACAAGGACAAAGATAAGAGGTTGTTGAGGAAAATGTATGGAACACCATACTCAATCATTTTCATATATTTCCTGGCTAGGACATGATAGTTGGAAATGTTACTTAGAGTTTATAGCCTCAAAACATTCACTCGATCCACAAGTATTAATTACAAGGATTAAGGTTGGTTTTAGGATTTGTATATGTTGCAATGTAAAAATAAAACTTATACAAAGCTACAAGAATGTATACAGCTTTTACAATAAAGTAAATATGGAGACCAAAAATGAAAGGAGAAACCAAGTCATGAAAATACATGTATGAGACATGACAATAATCTGATTTTATTTCATTATGAGATACAAAAAGTGTATTTCTCTTTACAAACCCCTGCGAGGGTATGGACCAAAGTCAGATGTAGAGGTCTCTGATGGGAACCATACAAAAAGAATCTGATAGTAAAATAAAACTGAAATTAATGATATGGATCAGCTTATCACAAAAATGTTTCCATTTGACTCTGCAAGATATTCTTTATCAGCCATGAAAATTAATTCACAAACAGACAAGAATACATAGACTATCAAGGATGAATAAAACACCTTTAAAACAAGCTGCTGAAAAGTATGATTCAGTTTTGAACCTTATTGCCTTCAATAAGACCCCGTTGTCAACAAGAGGATTAGGCTTTCAAGTAAACTCAGAAATGAATGAAAGTTGAAGCTATCTCTTTAACTAAAGAACAAACCTTAGTCTTGTCTTTCTCTTTCTATTCTCCCCTTTTCTCTTCTTCTCATTGAACCTTTATTATTTCTCAATAAGTTGAGGTAGTTCAACTACTTCATTTAGTTAAGTCAAATTAACTTAACTAATTAGTTTAGGGAGAAATACTTAATAATAATATATAAATAAGGGTCTAGTTAATAATTACTAAATAGGTGGGATCCCCTTGTGACTCCCATCATTCTCTTGTCAATCATCAAATATAAAATACAAAATTTATCATTTGGATCATATAACACCCTTGTAGCTCCCATAGATATGATTTAAATCGAATACTTAAATATCAACAAAATTTAAGGACATATCCCAAGAAAACAATACATCCATTTTATCCACAAAAATATCCAAAATAAATCTTGTTTTCCAAAATAAGTTGAGAATTATTAAACATTCTCTTCACCACTAAAAATAAAATAAAATAAAAAAACCCTTAAAATCCATATTTGTTTCTTTGCGAAGCATACTTCCTCTTCTCACTGTTGTCTCCAACTGACTTTTCTTGGGTAGCCCTTGGTTGGTTAGACCCTTAGGGTTGTATTTCATTGATCATAGGGGCGCAGTCATCTTTTAGGTGGAGACGTGAAGACACGGATTTAGAAGATTCTATGGATGGACTAGAGCGGGAGGTCATTGTTTTTCCTTTGTCTTGCACAGGTTGTGGGATATCAGTTTTTAATATTTTGCTGGCATGTGAGGATTGTATTGGTGAAACAACAAGAGCAATTTGAACATTGGGATTAATTGGTGGTGGTAAAGGTAAGGAAATAGTGGGCCAACCACGGTGGTGGGAGACATGCTAGTGGACAATTTCTTGCCAACCGTCATTAGTGAGGACTTTGGGATGCATTGACACATGTGGAGGAACAGGAATCCCAGGAAATTTTGAGGAGGTTGAAATGGGGGTTTGTCAGGTCAAGGATGCAATATACCATGGCCAACCCAATTGAAAAACCCATCTTGAAACAATTGGTTTAACTTTTGTGGATCAACATCAAAGTGAATAGAAAACTAAGACCTTATATGGCCTCGCTTCCAGTTACCTCTGCCTCTGTTATTTCGGCCATTATTGCCCCTACTAAAAAAACTCATCCTATAGCAATATTTAACTAGTCATGAAAAATTCTTAACAATCCATACATGAAACTCTACTTAAACAAATCAAGATTTGGCTCTATTATTTACTACATAACACATGCAACCCATCCATAAAAAAAAAAAATTTATTAATTGCCACACGAACATGGAATTGATAGGGTCATTGGGAGTATGGAGGGATTGCATTTAGCGTAAGTGATATCATGGAGAGGGAAAGATTCATGACTATTGTTCAAGTAATCAATAAAACAATCAAACTATGTATACAACCAACTCCCAAAATACCAATCATCACTTAACTTACACATCATCTTTTTCTTTTCCACACAGACTTTTCTTTAAAAATGAGTAACAACAGAACAAGGAGTGAAAAATGCAATTGGGATAATGAGGGGAGTGTATTTTGCGTAAAATAGTATAATGGAAAGGACTCACATGGATATTGTTCTATTAATATATGTATCATTGCCATTTCCAGCATCAAAATTTAAACTTCTTCATTGTCTCAAATTTGAAATTCAACACTTTGTTTCCAAAATTCCAGAACTGATATTTCACTTCCACATTGTTTATTTGCATCTAGAATCTGCATTGCACAGGAATCATTTCATAATCCTTTTCTCAATAAACATTCAACAATAGTAACATAGCTTGCGCGCAACAGGGTCGAGGAGACACATCACCACAATAATCAAAATAAACACAACCAACATTCAAGGAATGGACAGACTGTGGTTCCCGATATCAACACCGGTACATTAAAATCACTACAGGGTTTCACAAAGTGGCCACAAAAACATAATTCAAAATTGAAACTTCAAATAACAACGCTCCTAAAATCCTTTTCATTTTAGATCACAAAAATCATTCAATGCATATATAAATTATCCACAGAGGTATTCATTTCATACAAAATTGAACACAGTAGGTCGTATCCCTTAAACAATTTGTTTTCAGTGTTTTCATCGCCCCAATATCTCCACAGGACAGACTGTATTATCAGACAAATGAGTGGGGTTAACATTCTTTCCATTTTTGCACAACGAATAATCAACTAAACTCATGACCCCAAATGAACGCGAACAATGATTTTATCAAACTCTGAATTGGCCACCTCCACAATAATTTCCAATACACAGGGTTCAATACATAACAGTGAAGAGTAAAGCGGTGAGGGGGACAAGCTGACCGAATTGAGGGTTTAGTCAAAAGGTGCACGAGAAGCTTAAAACTTCCACAAAACTTCATATTTATATTCACAGAGCTATTATAAGGACGCAGGAACGATGGGTATGAAGACTAAAAAATTAAATGACATGCAAAGTGTTCATATAACCCACAGGTAAAGAGCAGTGATACTCTTAGGGAAGAAACCCAAAACAAGAAACTAGAGGCAAGGCAGGCCCGAGAGTCCTCAACTGTATTCTTTCCCACAAGTAAAGCACGAACACCATATACAGTGAGAACATACACACATATTTTCAATGTGCATGGTTCAAATAAAACACCATAGAGACCAACACTTAACCACCAATCCATACACAGTCAATAATTCCATACATGATAACTATGGAAATGCACAGACAACGAGCAAACTCAAGATCCAATTGTTGACTTAATTCAAGAGCAGAGCGAAATATTCATGGATGGAGCAACAAGAACCCCATAACTATGTAAAAAATTCTAAGGAGAAACCACCAAGCTTGTATACCTATTCCACGACCGAACAAAATGGAGCAGCAGCAACCAACAAGAGCAAGTGAAAAATGACTAGGGTGGCGGGCTCGAGGAGGGTGAGAGCGACGTGCATTTATTGCATGTCGTATCTACATTCATCCATAGCCATTACGAGCAAGCTAACATACAACACATCAACCACTAACTCCAAAATAATTAATGTAGATTGAATACACCACCATTTCCCTAAGTCTCCAATTTAACAAATGCGCCAACCCTTGTTTAAAAACTCCAATGTGACATATCTCAAATACTTGTTAGGGATACCATGTTCCAACCTTACTTCCAATTCAAACAATGTGTGTACCCTTGTAGCATGAAATGACCACATCACACATATAACTTAAGCATGGAGTTTAGTTCCTTCCTCAAAATAAATGTAACATAATAAACTTGTGAGTGTTATATGAAAACAACACCATTCTCTTTTAAATCATATCGCTCATAACATCATATTTGGTTAATCATTTCGACAAATATTTTAAACACAAATAAACTGTAGATCTCATCTCATCCAACCCATAAGCATGTAAAGCATAAGTGTTGTCTCTTCGTCATAGTCACACAATTTACACAAGGGGTCCCACCTATTAGTATATTATTAAATTTAGTTAAATAATAAGGCGTTTGCAATCATTTAAAAGAAGCTACCCTATGTTGCGCTTTTGAGCGTCATCAAACTGGCGAATCCACAAGGAAATCTATTTCCAATAGATTAAGAACTCAGTATCTCTGGTTTCACAGATCGGTGAACATAGATCAAAGAAATATTGACCAGAATGATTATGCAATAGGGGGGAAAAGACGGTTTAAGGGAAATAATGAGACGGGTTTGGGGAATAACTCATGGAGAGTGGTACATATGAGGGGGTTTGGTACTATATGCATAACATTCGATCAGTCATAGTAAAAGTGTTTCATTGTGTTAAGGATAAATTTTCTAATATGCTCTTTTGAATCTCAGGATGGAGGGAAGAAAGGGATAGCGAAAAATAGGGAAGAAAACCAAATCATCTATCTAACAACAGTACTGGAAGAAAAAAGCAATTTCAACGATGTTTAAAAGGAGGAAATCGTGACAATTGTGTAACTTTATTATTATTGATCAACAATACTTACAGAATGGCATTGTTGTGGAAAAACTGATCCAAAACTTATTTTTGATAAACATAAAACAACAAAAAATGAAACAACAGAAGTTGAATAATCAATTGAACAAAGCAAAATAAAACATCAAAACATAAAGATATATACATCAGTGATTTCCACATGGCATTTATCAATCAAGTTGGTTCCACATAATGTTTCAAGTGTGAACCATTTGAACTATAGGAAAACAATCGCTCTTCCAAATCCTTTAAAAGATAAGAGTTTGTACCTAGGACAAAAGCGATTTTGAAAGGACTTAGCCATAATTTATGAAACTTCAAATGTCTTCCTCTGTCATCATGGGCCGAGTCCCAAAGAAATACTTTCTCATTTACTTTAAATTTGACAACTTTTGTGTGTTTGTTAAAATATTTATTCATAGTTTGATGTCTTCTCTTTATGTTTTCCAAGGCAAAAATTATTTGTTCTTCTAAGGATAATAGTGCATTTATCCTTTGAGGGACATTGGAAGAATTTGATTCTTCAATCTGTACCATCAATCATAGAGAGGAGAATTCCAACTCAGTAGGTAGAATAGCCTCTTGACCATAAACAAGTTGGAAGGGAGTGCAACCTGTGCTTACCTTGGTGGTAGTGCAATCTTTCCAAAGGGCGTAAGTGAGAAGGGTGTGTCATTGACGAAGCTTATCTTCAATGAGCCTCTTTATGATCCTAACTAGATTTTTGTTAGTAGACTCGGCTTGCCCATTTCCTTGGGTAATAAGTTGATGAAGTGAAGTGTTTGACTCCCATCTTAGCTAGAAATTGAGTCAATTTTGCGGAAATGAAAGCAGTACCATTGTCTGTAATAATCTCTAAAGGAATGCCAAATATGGAGAAGATATTAGTTTCTAGGAAAGAAATTACATGTTCATCCTGTGAGTGTCTAAGAGGGACAAATTCAATCCACTTAGTGAAATAATCAGTGGCTGTCAAAATGAAAACCTACCCTGTAGAAGATAGAGGATTAATAGGACCAATAAATTCTAGGCCCCATTTAGAAAAAGGAAAATCAGGGAGAACATGTTGCAAAGGAATAATAGAAAGACACTCTTTCCTAGTGAATTTTTGGTACTTGTCACAAGATCTTGTGAATTTATAAGAATCTCGGAAAATTGAAGGCAAATAATAAACATTTCAGATAATTTTAAAAGTAGTAGCTTTGGCAGAAAAGTGACCACCAACGTGCATAACAAAATCTGAAGATCCATGAGTTTCCTGTAACAATTTATGCGCTTCCTCATTATTCACGCAACGAAGTAATATGCCATCAACAAACCTTCTGAACAAAAAGTCTCCTAAAATAATATACCTGGAAGATTCAAGACAGAGTCTTCTCCTCTAATGAGGATCTAAGTCATATCGGCATATCTGATATTGTAAGTAATACACCAGATTTTTATACCAAGGGTGTTCAACAATAGAAAGGGTTTGACTCTCAATATAAAACAATGCTAAAAGAGGATTATCTTGATCATCTATTTCTTCACTTGCTTCAACATGTTGAGCTATGTGAGGGGATAAGTCTCGTCCCTTAATTGTTTTCGAGGTCATGATGGTTAAATCATGCTCTTGTATTTTGGCAAGCCAATATGCAAGCTTCCCTGAAAGATAAGTTTGTGAAAGCAGAAACTTGACAACATGAAAATGGATTTTTACCTGCGTGTGTTTGCCTAGGATAAAGTGGCGAAATTTCTCTACAAATTTAACAAGACAGAAGGGATGTTTCTCAATATAAGAATACTTGAATTCATCATTTGATAAACTTTGGCTCATGTAAGCTACAGGTTTTTCATTGTTCTGATCATAACATTGCAAGAGGATAGTAGAAACTAGTTCCTCAGTGGCATTAGTATATATAATAAAATATTTCTCAAAGTTTTGTTTTGCCAGAAACAGTGCATAATTGATTTCCTTCTTAATCCTTACGAAAGAATTTTCGACATCATCTATCCAAGAAAAGGAGCAATCTTGCTTTAGAAGATTATGAATTGGCTTAACCATTAAAGCAAAATCAGGAACAAACCTGCGAACAAAGTTGATAATACCCATAAAGGCTTGAACCTCCTTTTTGGAAGTGGGGGCAGGAAGGTTCATAATAGCAAAAATCCTTTCATGATATATGCTTATTCATGAATCAGAAACGATATGTCCTAGGAGCTTTCCCTTGGTGACGCCAAAAATAGATTTAGAAGGATTTAAAGAAATGTCGAATTTTTTACATTGCATGAAAACTTTCATGAGATGAACAAAGTGATCCAATCGATTCTTTGAATAGACAATCAAATCATCAGATATACTTGGATAATTTTACCGATCAGACCATCAAAAGATATTTGCATAGCTCTCTGAAAAGTGGCACCTGCGTTAGATAATCCAAAAGGCATGCGTTCATAAGAAAATATTCCCTAGAATGTAGTAAAGGTGGTTTTGTATCTATCAGTCCTTTTTACCTTGATTTGATTATATCCAGAGAAACCATCAGGTAAGGACATCATTTGTGACCCTGCCACTTGTTGCAAAATCATTTCCATATTAGGGAGACGAAAATGATATTTTACGCTTTCTCTATTCAATGCACGAAAATCAACGCATAATCGAATCTGACCAGTTTTTTTCTTAACAGGAACCAAATTTGAAACCCACTCAGAATACTTAACTAGAAAGATTATACCAGCTTTCAAAAGTTTTTCCAACTCCTCTCTAATAGTAGCTTCAAGTGCGGGGTTAATGGGT
>SNQJ01S0204293.1:0-16584 GCA_010110895.2 Picea sitchensis
GGAGGGATAGATCCTAGACTCCAAATTGGCTTTTTGGTTACCTCTGTCAACTTCTTCCTCAGCCTGAGAAATTACATATTTCTAACACCACCTATCATTATTTCTTTAATCTTTGCTAAGCAATGCAGTAAGGTCATTTCACAGACCGGGAAGTTCTTCTTCTTTGTGATCCATTCTCATAGTAAGCAGAAGCTCGTTGCCACATCCATGACCTCTACACAGAGCCTTTATTTGTAGCAGAAGCAAGTGGATGGGATTGTGGAAGAGTACAGATACATCTTCTCCTCACCCACCAGGTTACTGACACACTTTGAATTCAAGCATCCAATTGATCTAACCCCCAGTGCACCGCTACCTAATGAACCAGTCTATCATCGCTTGCTGATGGAAAATGATGAAATCAAGTGCCAGAAACAAGAGATGCTTCAAAAGGGGCACATATGAACCAACTCCTCCCCTTGCAGAAGCCTGAATGTGATGGTACAGAAGAAATACAGGACTTGGCGGATCTGCATTGATTACAGAGAATTAAAACAAATAATTGTCATGAAACGTTACCCAATTTATCGAATTGATGACCTTCTTGACCAACTCAAGGGGGGATTTCTTCAGCAATATTGACCTAAATTTTGGCTACCACCAGGTTCCCATCAAACCAACTGATGTATGGAAGACAACTTTCAAATCTAAAGAAGGTCTCTTCAAATGGTTGGTCATGCCCTTTGGCTTAACAAATGCACCAACAACTTTCATGAGACTAATGGATGATGTATTGAGACCCTTCACCAACTCTTTTGTGGTGGTATATCTGGATGACATCCTCATCTTCAACAGAACTTGGGAATAACACATGTAGAATATTCAATAGAACATGGGAATAGCACATGTAGCTATATGCCAACTTGGAAAAATGCTCCTTTGGCATGAACAAGGTCCAATACTTGGGCTACATTGTTGATGAGCATGGGGTACATGTGGATCTAGCTAAGATCCAATTCATTCGTGACTATCCATCCCCAACCACACTAACCGCTCTTCAGAGCTTCTTGGGACTTTCCAACTTCTACCAAAGGTTTTTGTTGGGATTCTCCCATATTGCATGGACCCTCAACTAAGTAACCAAGGGTGGTGGCGAGGAAAATTTCACATGGGGACAGGCAAAACAATAAGCATTTGATGATATGAAGCATCACTTGTGCTCATCTCCAGTACTCTCCTCACCTGATCTGCAACAATTGTTTGAGATTGAGACTGATGCCTCTTACTATATTGTAGGCATAGTTCTCATTCGGCATGGTCAACTAGTAGCATACCATAGTGAGACAAACTCTCAGATACTGTATGTAAATACCACACCTATGAAAAAGAAATGTATTCCATTTTGCAATCCTATCATAAATGGAAACATTACATTCTAGGAAAGGATACAATCATCCAAACTGATCACAATCCTTTGTAGTTCATACAGACACAGGGGAAGTTGCAAAACAAATGCCATCAAAAGTGGTCCACATACCTACAATAGTTCCATCTCAACATCAAGTATAAAATAGGGAGCACAAATCATGTTGTTGACTGCCTTAGTCACCCTCCCATTGTTTCCCTCACCACAGCGCTCCATTCCTGTAATGAGGCATCTTAGTGGCCCCAACTTTATCAGTGTGATCTTGACTTCACCACCACCTATTACCTCTTGGGAACATGAGAAAATGTCATCGATTTTCACATCCAGTATGGACTATTATGCCATATGGGCCACCTCTGTGTTCCCACAAGTGAGCATGCAAAGATGATTTGGGAGACTCACTACAGTCGAATGGAGAGACATTTTGGCATGGAGAAAATTGTGGTCATTCTATAGAAACATTTTATTTGCCAAAAATTAGACAAGACGTCATAAAGTATATTAGATCTTGCATTGCCTGTGCCATTTCCAATACATCCATTAAGAAGCAAGGATTATAAACCCCTCTTCCTACTCCCAAGAGGCATTGGGAATCCATCTCTATGGATTACATGTCTGGTCTTCCATCCACCAATCATTACAATGATTGTGTATTTTTGGTGGTTGATCAGTTTTTGAAGATGGCCATTATCACAACCTGCAAGAAGAGAATCACAATGGTAGATACTACCAAGCTCTTCTTTGAATAGGTGTGGGTCCATTTTGGGATACCACAGACAATCACCTCAGACCGGGACAACAGGTTCCTCAACACATTTTGGTTGAGTCTTTGTTCATTGTTGGACATGAAGCTCATTAAATCCACTTGTTTCCATCCGCAAATCGATGACCAGACATAGTTCATCAATCGAATGATTGTGCACATCTGGTGCATGTAAAACTCTAAGCATTCACATACATGGGATGAGATTCTTCTCTTTGTTCAACACAACTACAACAAGGCTCTCCATAGATCCAACGACCATAGCCCATTTCAGGTGGGGCTGGGATTCCAACCCTTGGGTCCCATTGATGTTGCACTACCTCTTGCAACCACATAGGAATAATCCTCCCATGTTCAGTCTGAGTTCGACAAAGCCACAAAATTCATTGAGAGGATTCAATACATCTTCCAACAGTTCCATGAGATTTTGCAGAAATCCAATGATAAGTACAACCAATGCCATGATCAACATCGGGTACTGCACCATTTTTAGGTGGGAGACAAGGTATAGCTACATTTGGAGAAAGAGTTTCTTACACAGTCCCATTGGAATCTTCACCCACTTCGCTATGGGACTTACACTACCATGAATATTATGGGTAGAATTTATTTTGAGCTCAACACTCCACCCTTCCTTGGCTTGCACCGAGTGTTAAATGTGGACCTCCTTCGACCATATTTTCCACCATTATTGGACACCTCAGAAATCGCAGAACATTTGACACCAACAAAGTTAAACCTTGACTACATGGAACATGCATCCACTGATCATATAGTAGACACACAGGTCAATGGCACTCGCCAACAAAGGATCCAACTTTATCTAGTTGTCAAGGAAGGGAAACTCCTACACCAAGGCAAATTTCTCACGTGGCGCCAAATTTAACAAAATTTTCCTCAGCTGATGGTGGCACTCAATGCTATGGACACCATTTCTTCCTAAGGGGGGAGAATTGATCTAGGTGGACATTGGTGGCCACCCACCTATTCCAACTGGCTCCTCTTGACAGTTTTTAGTTCAACACGTTCTTATGTACTTCTTTGTAATTGTGGCTTCTACACTTCCAGGGATATATGAAGCCCTACACAGCTTCCAGGGGGATATTGGTGGCTTCCCACCTAATCCAAATGGATTATTTTAGAATTTTTCATTTCATTACATCTTTTTGTACTTCCAGGGTCGTTTTGGGACCCTAAAAAGTGTTTTTTTGGCTTTCCACAGTCAAACTATAAATAGGGTCAACGTTTGATGAATAATTTTTAGTTATTGAAAATACCTTCCCAACGGGCTATCACGCGCCTAAAATGGAGCTTGTATGAAAAATTTATGACCCTGGGAAGTTGAGGTACCAACTTACCCATAAGGGCCCACATACGTTTTGGCATTTCATCTCCTAGGGTTAGGATTTTGGATGTCTAGGGTTTTGGCATTCATGAGTAATGTTAAAAAGGCTTCTGAAGACTCATTGTAATTATTCTGCTCAGACGGATGTGCGTAGCAGCCACATCTCTTCTAAGAGATAGCTACCACCATTCGAGCAAGTTCTTTCAGTTCTGCACACTTTTAATCTATTTTATTTATTCAATAGAAGTTATTGTTCACTGGATATATGATGCTTTTCTTTGTATCTCTATTTTATGTTATTCAATCTGTTATTCATTTTGTTCTTCTCATAAATCCAGATCATTGCTTCATCCTCTTTTATCTTGGATTGGTAAATACATTATGTCTTATTCTCTTTGTGTTGTAAAACTTTGGTTGGGCGGTATGCTGTTCTGGATTTAGTATTAATTTTTACAATCACATGTTTGCATGCCAACAAATGATAAACCACACATATCTTCTTCTACAGATTGCTTCAACCCCTTTTTTTTGGGATTGGTAAATACATTATGTCCTATTCTCTTTATGTTGTAAAAGTAATGAGTTTAACATGGTCAAGTACAATGACAATACAATGAATAATGTTGACAAACCATTAAACATGAAATTAAATACATTCACAATGTAAATCACATCACACTAATCACACACAAAAAATCATCTATATCTAAATATATCTTATCTCGTGATATCTCATTCTCATATGTATTACAATGAAAACTTGTATCAGATTTCAACTACCGAAAACTGGTGTATTCTTGTTGGAAGGTTGTGACACACACACATGGAAAATATAAAAAAACATGTTAATTTAAAAGAACTTTTACAATTCACTTGGATGGGGGTGTCCCATCCATAGGAGAACCACAATACTCTCCCACTGTCAATTGCATGTCCCTATCGACCTAGTAGGAGAAAATTTTATAACTTCACTTTCATACTAAAAGAATAATTTAGCAAGGCAAGAAGTACAGGAGGTGGGAGATCTCAATTAGGAATCTCACAATAATTTTTCTTTTTAAATCAAATTTTCCCCTCACCTGGTTAGTATTTGTATACTTCTTAGTGTTTTATTTAGTCTTGTTCTTATTTCTAGTGGGATTGAGTATCCAATTGAGGTTTTTGGTCCTATGGATAGCCTCAATTCGTCATAGGTGTATTTTGTTTAGATTATGCTCAGTATTCAGTCTGTAGAATTGGGGAATCTATGCTTTGTCTTTAGTCAATAGAAGTGATGGATTCGCTTCCAGCCCTTAATTATTATGTTTTTCCTATCCTTTTTTTGAGAGATCAGGTGATGAACTACTCTTTTCTACCAAGTCATTCTTTAGATATTGTGTCTAAACTAGGTAGTTTAGTTCCCTCTATCTGTTCTTTGATCATTGTGCCTTCTAACTAGACTCTCTATGGTTTAATTTCTCCTAATTGTTTTGACCACCGCCCTTCCCATTTAAAGTGAATCATGGTGAAAATGGCCACTGACAACAACCTTAAACTAAGGAAAACTGAAACTTGTGACAAGAGGAAACTCAATCCTTGTTCCATCCCCTACATGTAGCAACATTATTGCACCAAGGCCCAAAAGGAAGCCCGCAAGGCTAAATACTTTTACTTCATCAGGTTCACTCCAATAATTAAAAAAGAAGTGGACAATATGGAAGTTGCAATCAACCAGAGGAGAAATAAGATGACCCAAAGATCAAATAGAATTTGAATTTAGAAGTTGGGTGGAAGACATAGCATTTTCTAGAAATAGGCACACCAAGCTCTTCAAAACAACTGATCTTTTATGGTTCACTAAATATCTCATTGCTCAAGTCATTAAGTACAAGGGAATCCAACAACAACAAATTTTACATAAAATGGAAATCTTAGACAAGAAATTCAAGGAACTTGGTAAATATGTTTTTGCGGTAGGGTTTAAAGCCTTTGTTACACAGGGAAATGCTAGTGAGGGATGGAAAGAGAATGTTGGACACACCGACTACGCTGAGAGGGGGGGGGTGAATAGTGTAGGGTTGTTTTACCCAAACTTCCCTCTTACTAAAAAACTCATTAATTAATAATCACCATTAAATCATTATTCATTGTTGTCATTTATAACCAGTTTATATGTGAACACATATCAGCAATATATCATCAACAAGTCATCACCACAAGGCACACAAAGAACACAAGATGTCTGTACAATTTTCTTTTATTATGGACTACAATCCTTGGGGTTTTTCAGCAACAACTGAATAAAGTACAACTCTACAAGAGCACCAGCTCTATAATGCAAGACTCGGCTTACACCCTCAGCACCAACTGAGATGAGTCAACAATCCTCAACATATATCAATCTATCATAGGTATGTTACCTGTCAGTATATCAACAAGCATATGTACGTGCCCTACTAGTAGTACAACCCACGTGTGTAGGCGACCAATCTATAGTGTAGCCTACGTATACCTTCTGAGCTATTAGGTTTTATCATTTTCATCATATACTCAGATCCTCTACAACCTGAAAATACATTCTCTTCTATATTCAACTGTCCAAACTGACCCGAGGCCAGTCACAACACATCCAATCTCTCCAATAGCCAACTAATGCTTTACAATCATACATTATTAATACTACTCAAACATGTGTAAATAACCAATGTACTATAGCCATCATATCAGTATTGAATCATAAGAGTGTTGCTCACTTCATCAACCAATATAAATCGCATCACAACAACCATACCAAGAATTCCTTAAGCATTTACCACACAACAAACAAAAGTATCCATCGAGACAATAATCCCACCATACCAGAATATCTGTGGCAGATCTAAACCCATAGAGTGCAGATATGGAACCTTCTCTAGTCTTTAACAGCCAGTCATCATCTCAAACACAAATCTCCATGATTTTATCTGTTTTACGTGGCTTGTCCTCATGCAGCCTGCATGTGTACATGCCCTGGCCCATTACAGCCCGTGTATACCTCAAAAACTAGGGTTTCTAAAGATCTGAGAATTTTGTCGTCAAGATCTTAGACATTGCCAAAAATTTGATGCATCCATCAAATTCTCCTCACACACTCTCTCTCAAAATATATCTTCAATCATGCTCAAGAGATACACACAAAAGATACACAAGAGATGCTCCCCAAAAATGTACTTTTCACAAGAGACCCTTACCTCTTATTTATACTCTTCATCTTCTAGGTCACTTAACCCACTTCTAGGTCACTTAACCCATTTCTAGGTCACTTAACCTATTTTCCTCATTTTAGGGTTAACTACTTTCCATAAATAGAAAGTTCTCCATTACTTTACCATTTAAATATTCCTTCTTGATTTTGTCACCTCACTTTAATATTTAAATAATTTTTCTTTGACTTTATCATTTTACTTTATCATTTAACTAGTCATTTCTTCTTTGCCACTTCACTTTATTATTTAAATAATGATTTCTTCTTTTCAAGCACTTTGACTTCTTTCACCTCTTGGGGCTTCAAGCCATCATATGGGGGTCTTCTAACTTCGTAAGGCCATAATTCTCAAACCATGAGCAGTTATGTGACATTCCACATACCACCGGAAATGGTATGACAAGCACTATCCATCTAAGGTTATTTCTTTGACAAATTCATTGATCTTCGTCTCACTATTCCATACTCAAGCATGGGTCCTCCAATCATACTTCTAGGATAACTCAACTGTAAAGTGTCTTCCCATGAGGGATTTCACCATAAGGGGACCACTTTGGAGTTCATCCATTTGTGCACCTTATGTACCATGATAAGACCATTACATCAATCCAACTATCCATCATATATCAAAGAAACCACATCAATCCATCATCATCATGTATCAATGACAACTCATTGATCCATCTTCATCTATGCATCATATCAATTAAAACTCATTGATTCATCTATCCATTCTCATCAAGGTCAATACATATTACACCAAGACATCATTCAATAAATCAATCACTTGACATCGATCAATCACAACAATCAATCAAACCACAATCAAACCATTGGCATCAATGACAACATGATCCAACAATCTCCCCCTTTGGCATTGATGGAAATACCAACATTGATGTCAACACCAATCATTGATGTCAACATGTAGACAAGGAATGATCTACATCAATAGTCATCAATCATATAAATATTACTATCTCTCCGCATTACTAAAGATCAATCACATCAATGTGACCATCTCCCCCCCTTTGACATCAATGGCAAAAGGCCATTCTCCTCTTGGGGTTGCTCCCCCTGCTTGAACTCTCCTTGGGGATGCTCCCACTGTCTGAATGCCTTTGATATTCCTATGAATAATCTCTCCCCTTTTGAACAAGGGATATCACTCTAATGCAATGATGAAGATACATTGCTCATACTCCTCCTGTGACCATCGCTCCCCTAGAATTGTGCCTCTATGCTATTTCTTCAAATATAGGTTTTTTTCTTAGTATGCATATGATAAATATCTCCTCCTAGAATCATGGGAAGAAGAATGAGTCCTCCTATGGGTATGTCTCCCCCTATTTGCAAGATGATAAATATGCTACCACATGATGATCCTTAGACCTGTACATGCATAAAACTTATGCAATACCAAACATCATGAAGCAAATGATATGTCAACAATGAAATAGAGAATCATGAGAAAAATATCAACCAAGTACATCTTGTGCCAAAATGTGTTCCCACCATCCACAACACCGATGTACGTCAACACCATATAATGTGCCATAAGATATCATCCATGGAATGTATCAACCATATGCTTCTATCAACATGTCAACATGTGCATCTACCAATATGCCAACCATGTGCATCCACCAATATGCCAACCAAGTGTATCCACCAATTTTCCAACCATGTGCATCTACCAACATTCCAAGCAAATGTGTATATACCAACTTTAAAACAAGTGTTATTCACTCATGATATGTCTCTACCATGAACCAAGTGCCACAATCATCAAATGTCTCATGTACCAAAATATATGTTGATCAAGTAATACCAATGATGTACTTTTAGCCAAGTACTCATCATCCAAACATATATCAAACATGTACATCAACATATATCACTACTTGCACCAAGAAAATATGCCAACCATGCACTAACATGATGAATCATCATACATGTATTCCAATTCCTCCATAAAACATGTGTCAATCAAACTGCTAGTAGGTGCCGCTACCAACATATCAATCATGCATCAATTGTAGATCAAGACATGACTCATCAATGTTGTACAACATGATCATCTCGTCAAATTACCAACTACATGTCCCAATATGTAGCCCATTCATATGCCAAATGCATGCATCAAGATATCCAATAAGTAAGATTCCAATAATATATCACAATATATATCAATGAAGCTCAAATATGCATCAGCCATGTGTCCCAACAGATCAACCTCAATCCTCCATTTACTATAGCAAATACTAAGCATCCAACAATACATGTACTAGTAGTATGCTTCAATAGATCAATGTCCTCTCTAGCTAGCAACATCATGGTATATCATATAACCAAGGTGCCATAACTTCACTACAATAATCATCATTGCTTTTCAACAAAATATGTAAATGTGTTGAACCTGCACAGAATAAATCTAGATAAACAATGATACACACATTTGCAGAGAGAATAGAAGAAAGAAGAAGAAGGAGAGAAAGAATGAAAGAATTATCATTAACCGTTGTGAATAATGAATAATTTACACATGATATACTCTTTATAGCTCAATGAGTGCGCAGAGTTGAACCAATGCACAATAGTGGTGGTGATCTAGAGTGATATGGACACACACCAGCAGTTACGGGAGTTAACTTCAACCTAGTCTAGTCTCTCAATCAGTTACCAGAGTGAACTGCCACCTAGTTGAGTTAACTAGTCAACTAGTCTTCAGTTAACTGACTAAACATAGAGTAGTGAGGAGTTAACTCATGCAATCAAGGCTAATGCACCACTCTGGTGATGATACCAAGGCAAGGTCGAATTATCATGGTGATGATCCCAATGTTGCATGGTGAAAAAACCAATGCAACATCTAAACTCAACTCAACTAGTCAAACTGAAGTGTCAACTAAAAGAGAACATTCTCCAGGTGGAATATTCTCACCTAAATTATAGGAGACTGGATAATGACTAATTATGACTAATAAACAAGGAAAAAAAAATACTAGGTGTGTGTGAAGTAACTCCAACACCCCCCTTGAACATCACTAATGTGAAAATAAATATTGGGTCCCAGCAACGAGGCCATGTTAGGTACCCAAGTACAAAATATACACTAAAAACAAAGTGAGGAAAGAGGAAAAACCTCATGGGAAAAACCCCCCCTCAGGGTACAATGTATGTAAAAATAAGAACTACAGTTGCTAGGAAACTGTGTCCTTCACTCCAAGACGACTTCATAGAGAATAGACCTTCTTCTCAATGAAGGTCTTGGTGAAGATGTTTGTCGTTTGTTCCCCTGAAGGAAAAAACTATAAGTCGATGATCCCCTCATGTACTAAGTCCTGGATGTAGTGCATCTGGATATCAATGTGCTTCTTCCGTTGCCTCTGAACTGGATCTTTGCAGAACTTCAGAGTGCTCTGGTTATCACACCAGATGATGATTGGTCAATGAAACTGAATTCCCAAATCGGTGAGAAAATGTTGTAGCCACATAGCTTGAATGGTTATGTTAACAACCCCTCTGTACTCTTCCTCGGCTGAAGATAGAGAAATGGAATCTAGCTTCTTGCTTGACCAATAGATAGGCCCAGAACCAAAACTAAGTGAGTAACCAGATGTTGACTTGCGATCAATGCTATCACCAGCACAGTCGGAATCAATAAATCTGATGAGATCTAATGTAGAGTTTTTTGCATAATGAATCCCAAAGGTGATGGTTCCCTATACGTATCGAAGGATACACTTTGCATCTTTCCAATGTAGCTCATGCTCTCCTGCATGAACCTGGAAACTGCGCCAACTACATATGAAAGGTTTGGTCTGGAGTATGTGAGATACAACAAGCTCCCCACTAGTTGTATGTATAGTGTGTTGTCAACCAGTGGGGTCCCCCCACCATCCTCAGGTTTGACTCATGATAAGAAAGGAGTTGAAGCACACTTGAATTATTTCATGTGAAATCTCTCAAGGAGATCTTGTGCATACTTGGCCTGAGACAGTTTGATGCCTGATGCATCCTGACTAATCTCAAGTCCAAGGAAGAAGTGTAGCGAACCCATGTCCATCATCAAAAACATGTCATGTAGAATCCTCTTGACTACAACAATTGTTGAAGTTGAGCACCTGGTGATCACGAAATCATCGACATATAGAACTAAAAGTAGAAGTGAATCAACCGTCCTGAGCATGTAGACATTTGGGTCTGATTTAAAACATACAAATTTCTTTGACAACAGGTAGGAATCCATCTTGGAATACCATGCCCTAGGAGCCTTCTTGAGGCCATAAAGGGACTTCTTCAGTCGACAAAACAAAGATGATTCTTGCATAAATCCCTAGGGATTCTCCATGTAGATCTCCTCAGAGAGATCACCGTGAAGAAATGCATTCTTCACATCCATCTGATGGACTTCCCATCCTTTGGTTTCCATAATGGAAAGTACCAATCGTATGGAATCCATATTCACTACTAGAGTGAAGGTCTCATCATAGTTAATACCATGAAACTGTTGAAAGGCTTTGGCGACAAGCCTGGCTTTGTATATGTTGATATTTCCATCTGTTGCACTCTTGGTCCTGTAGACCCATCTGCATCTGACAATTTTCCTCCCAGGAGGAAGGGAAACTAGATCCCAAGTTTGGTTCTCAAGGAGGGAGTTCTACTCCTCCTGCATGGCGGATTCCCAAAAGGGATTTCCAACAGCCTCACCATAAGATTGTGGATCTGAGGACTGACCCAAGAAAATATGCCTAGAGGGCAATGGTTCAGTGGTAGTGAGTGCAACAGGAGGCTCCTCGAAATCAAATCGAGTTCTCCTAGTATCAGCTGGATCACCAACGAGATCCCCTGCATCCTAAAGAGTAGTATGTGCCCACTTGGTCCTCTTCTTTGGCTCTATAACTGCATCTATATTCTCTGACTCTGCATCCAACTATACTGACTCTGAATCTGAGAATCATCTGAGTCCTTTGAATCAAAACTCTCATCTGAATAAGATTCGGCATGTGCATTCTCATCATCTCGCACAGGTGGAAGAATGAAGGTGTCTGCATGCGGCTGTTGAGGTCCATGTGAGACACTTTCCTCGAATTGGACATTACGCTCAATGAAGAGTCGGTCCGAGGAAACATCAATAAGTCGAGATCCTTTCACACCATCAAGGTATCCAACAAAAATGCACTCAATGCTCTGTGGATCAAGTTCCTTCATCTTTTCAGAGGGAATCTTGGCCCATGCATGTGAACCGAAAATGAGAAAGTGGTTCACTCCGGTTTGAGGTCACTCCAAGCCTCATAGGGGGTCTTATCCTTGGTAGATCTATGGGGATATACATTTTGGATTTATGTTGCATAGTTAAGTGCTTCAGCCCATAGTCTCTGTGGAAGTGACTTTGCATGCAATATGCAAGATGCCATCTCCTTTAGAGATCGGTTTTTCCACTCAGCAACTTTGTTTTTCTACGGAGTATAGGGAACTATGTGCTGCAACTGAATCCCTGCCTCATGGAAAATATTATGGATCTCATGATTTACATACTCTCCCCCATTATCAGTTTAGAGGAATTTGATCTTCTTTCACAACTATGTCCCAACCAAGGCTTTGAAATATTTGACGTGTTGAAAGACCTCATATTTTTTCCTAAGAAAGTAGATCCATGTAAAACGTGAGAAATCATCAACAAAAATGAGAAAAAAACTCTCTTTCTTTATGGATGGATGTGTAAAAGGACCCATAAGTTCATTGTGGATCAGATCTAAAGGTGCAGTAACTCACTGAGACTTTCCTTTGTCGAATTTCTCTTGAGGGTGTTTTCCGAGAACACATCCCTCACATACTCCCTTGGAGAAATGGATGTCTGGTAGACCATCAACTAATATGTTCTTTCTAAGTTGTTGCATGTATATAAAATTCAAATGTCCAAACCGTTTGGGCCATATCCTACTACTTTCATTAGCATGAGTAAGCAGTAAATTGGAATCAGGTTCAATGAAATCAGAAAATGTATACAATCTAGACTGATGATTTACCTCACCAGTAGAAACCCTGGAGTTGGTTTGCATGTCATAGATGTCCATGGAATTTAGTGTGAATATGACTTTCTTTCCAATGCCAAAATTGATACACGGAGAGAAGGATGACAGAAAGTTTGGGAACATGCAGCACGTTCTCAAAGCTTCTGTTGGTGAGTTCAATCCTTCCTTTGTCGGTGACTTCGACAGAAGAGTTGTCCCCCATCAGAATAAGAGGACCTTTTCATGCATACAAAGAATAATAGACTGCTTCTGATGCATCCATGTGATGTGATTCTCCTGAATCAACGATCCAAGCATCGGGAGAGGAGTTGATGGCAATCAAGTCATTGCTAGAATTTCCTTTCTTGGAATTCGGATCTTCTGGCTTCTTCTTCTTTGCACCCTCAGGGATGCAATATCAAAGGTTGTTTTTCTAAAGTATTTGAGACATCATATCTATTTTTTTTCATGCATGTGGATTTTAAATGGAATCCTTTGTGAAAATACGTGCATTTCTCCCCTTTTCTTCCCTTTTCCCCTTTGGATCCAGAGGTATCGATGAAGGGTTTTGTGTACCCTTCGTTCTTTGGATGTGCATGAGATTTCCATTTATATTTATCTTTATATTTCTGATATTTGTGGCTTCCATCATGCACAATGAGTGCATGCGCCCTTGGGCCTTTGATTGTGCCCATGTTGATGAGCTTGGTTTGCTCTTGTGCCAGGGATTCGATAAAGTCCTCAAGAGAAGGCATCTTCTAGGTGGCTCCAGAGGCGAATCTAATAGTATGGAATGTAGATATGAATACAGAGAATTCAAGACCAATATTGGAGAGAATGGTGAGAACCATTTGTTTCTCCTCCTTCAATTTATCAACCCTGCAAGCTTTGAGTTGCGACAGTAAATCCTTGACTTTTGTAAAGAAATCTTGGATATTCTCGAAGCTTTTTGGATCCAATGTGAGCAGCTCCACCTCCAACATGTGTCCCCTCATCTCATATTGTTTTTCAAAGATCCCTTCCAAGGTGGTCTAGGCTTCATTAGGAATCTTATAGGAATATATATGAAAAAGGAGATCGGGAGAAATAAGACTGCAAATTGTTCCGAGTGCTTCATCCATGCGATTTAAGTACTTGGATTTTTATATGGCTGATTTCGGTTTTGTATATGTATTCAAGGTTAACTTGTACAACCCTCTAGATCAGAGATGTATGGTTATCTTCTCCTTCCATGCAAAATAGTTGTAAGGTGTAAGAATGAATTCTTTTTGGAATTCCATCTTTCCGTTGTCTTGAATCTTTTGTACCTGCAAACTATTTTGGTGTAGATTTTGCTTAGCAGTCTGTCGGCTCTAATACCATGTAAATGTGTTGAACCTGCATAGAATATATCTAGATAAACTATGATACACACATTTTCAGAGAGAATAGAAGAAAGAATAAGGAGATAAAGAATGAAAGAATTCCCATTAACTGTTGTGAATAATGAATAATTTACACATGATATACTATGTATAGCTCAATGAGTGCACACTAGAGGTGAACCAATGCACCATAGTGGTGGTATAGAGTGATATGGACACACACCAATAGTTACGTGAATGAACTTCCACCTAGTCTAGTCTCTCAGGTAGTTATCGGAGTGAACTGCCACCTAGTTCAGTGAACTAGTCAGCTAGTCTTCATTTAACTGACTGGAAAAAGAGTAGTGAGGATTTAACTCATGGAATCAAGGCTAATTCTCCACTCTGGTGATGATACCAAGGAAATGTCGAATTAGCATGGTGATGATCCTAATGTTTCATGGTGACAAAACCAATGCAACATCTAAACTCAACTTAACTAGTCAAACTGAAGTGTCAACTGAAAGAGAATACTCTCCATGTGGAATATTCTCCCCTAAATTATAAGAAACTGGATAATGACTAATTATGACTAATAAAAAAGGAAAAAACTTAGGAAAAAGAAATCATAGGTGTGTGTGAAGTAACTCCAACAAAATATGTCTCAATCCACACTCATGGGTTAGTGTCATGCATCCAAGATGGACTTTCATTATTTTTATCATCACATTTCACAATACAATATAGAATTCTAAAAACCTGCAGTAAATAGTGCCATAACTTGCAACAAACCATGCCAGACCCTGCAACATAGAGTTATACCATCACATTAAGATACAACCCATGTGCATTGCCTTTTTCCCAAGACTTGACCCCATGTACGCGGTTTGTTGCACAACAGCTCACATATGTACGTGACCTATTCAAGGTCATCCTACGTATGTATGCGACTGTTACCACTATCACCCATGTATACCTCAGCAGATGACATACTTGAGCTTCCCTTTAGGTTTTCATTATGTTCTGATTGCTCAGTCTTCTTCACCCACTTTTGAAGGTGTCCCTTCTTCTCTGAACTTGAGCTCTGAGTTTCCATCTTTGCAAAGATGTTTCCTTTCCTTACCTCATTCTGTCTTCTAGCCATGCTATGTGAAGTCCTCATCATGTACTTTCTTCTTATGTTCTAGCAATCTTGGGATTTGTGGCCAAATCCACTACAGCTATAGCATCTCATTGTGTTACAGTGAATATCAATGTGTCTTTCTTGATCACATATCCAACACCTTATGGTGTTATAAAATATTCCATTATATTTCCTTTCATAAGTTCTACATTTAAAGGATTTGTGACCATATTCATTACATGAATAACAATGCCAATGGAAAATACTTTCATACCTTAGCTTTGGTGTCCCAAAGATAGCTTCTTGATGTCTTCCTTTCTTTGTTCTTTTGAAATTTTCTTTAACTTGTGTGGATGGTTGATTTGCAACATTGCCTTCATCCTTTGATGGACTTACCTCATGCTCCTTTGACGTTCTTGCTTCAGCATGTGTAGCTTCTCCTTTGTAACCAAGACTGGATTTACCATATGGTGATCTTTGATTTTCCAAGATCTCACTCAAGATTTGTGAGCTATTCAAGAATTTGTTTGACTTCTCTACCTTCTTTCTAAGGTCAACAATTTTAGCTTATAGCTTATGACATGACTCTTCCTTTTCATTTATTTGATTCTTCAATAGTTCCTCTACCCTTTTGGCTTATTCAATTTGGGTCTTGAGATGAACAATAGTTTCAAAACATTTGCTAATCTCATCATCTACCTTCTTATCTTCTTTTTCATTCTTTAATCTTGTGATCTCTTCTTATTTTTCCTATAATTGAGTCTTTTTACTCTCTTCTTGTTCCTTGAGCAATTCCCTTAACTTCAAGATGTTCCTTTGACTCTTCTTAAGAAACTTCTTAGTGTTAATATAGGAAAGATAGCTATATTCTATATAATAATGATCATTGTTATATTCATATAAACCATCTTCAACCTTCTTTTGAAGTTCTAATATATCTTCTTCTATTCTTTCCATGGGATAATAATTAATTGATTCTATACAAACTAATTCTAGATTTTCTTCTTCACTTGTAGAAAAGAATTCAACATCGTCATCTTTTGAAATATTGCAATCAAGGGTTTTTGATGATTCTTTACATTCATTTGAAATGTTTTCAAGATCTTCCTTTTTGCCAACATCATCACATGATTCTTTGTCTTCATTTGAAGTGTCTTCAAGCTCTTCCTTTGTGCCAACATCATCACATGATTCTTTGTCTTCATTTTAAATGTTTTCAAGCTCACATATAGAAATAATGCAATCAAGATTTTTCGGAGATTCTTTACCTTTGATGATATTGATGGAGTGGTCTTCAATATCTTATTTCTTTCTTTGATATGTTCTCTAGCTTTAGCCATAGATCCCATGCTCTCTTTGATAGGG
>SNQJ01S0204296.1:0-16584 GCA_010110895.2 Picea sitchensis
ACACAAAGATTTTATACCAAAAACCCTTAGCCAAGAAACCCTTTCTTATATTCATTATATCAAATTTCACCATTCACCATAAAATATATACAATGTTTTTAGGTATTCCGTAGATACCAAAACCCTAATCCCTTGATCTGGGATTAATTTACAAATCCGCTAAAAATAGAAAAATCGTAAGACGCAGTTGTCGTATTTGATGCGCCCACGCACACACATGCAAAGAATATAACACATACCCAACAAGAGGAAGAAAATTTATCTTCGATATGGATTGTAGGGGTTCGATCATCTGGTTCTCCTATGTTTGGAATACATCCATGTGATTCCAGAAGATTTTCCCGAGTGCTCTAAAATTTGATTATTTTAATAATTTTGCCAGACCCTAACCTTTAACCAGCTTGGTCAGTTTGACCTCCAGATCAAACTCCTGAATTTTGGCTAACCACTGACCCCTCATACCATCATTGTTTGGTTGTACTAGTATGTCTTTGACAGTGCTTGTTGGCACATATGCGATTATTCTGGAGTGAAGTACATACTTTCTGAAAGTTGTGAGAGATTTCACCATCGCGTAGGTTTGTTTTTCCAGTATGTCATATCCGGTTTCGGAATCTCTGAGACTTTTACTGAAAAAGGCTATCGGTTGTTCAAAACCTTCTTCATTCTTTTGAAAGAGTAAAATTGTGATAGTATGTTCTGATGCGAAAGAAAAGATCATAAATTCCTTGGTATAGTCAGCACTAGTTAATACTGAAGCTTCGCTTATGTATTTCTTAACTCACTCGAATGACGCTTTATCTTCGATAGTCCATTCAATTTCACTGTCTTTCTTCATCATATCTTGATTCCATCTTTCGAAAATATATGACCCAGAATTTTTCCTTCTTGCATAGAAAAATGATACTTTTTAGGATTTAGAGACAAACCAAATTTTCGACATTTCTCAAAGGTTTGTTTGAGATGAACCGGATGTTCTACATGAGAATTCGAAAAGACTGTTAGATGATCTAAGTAAATAGCAAAAAAATGATCTCTCTCACCAATGAAAGTTATATCCATTGCTATTTGGAAAGTGGCCCCTGCATTCATCAAACCAAATGACATGTTATCATACATGAAAGTTCCCCAGGGAGTGGTGAATGCAGTTTTTTATTTATCATCTTCGTGGACAACAATTTGGTTATAACCTAAGAAGCCATCGATCATTGCCATTTTGTTAGCTCCCACTACCTTTTCAAGGACATGATCCATATTTGTCAAGGGGTAGTTGTCATTTAGTGATGACCGATTTAAGTTTCTGAAGTCCACACAAAGCCTGATTTCTCCACTTTTCTTCCTGACGAGTACCAGATTTTCTACCCATTTAGAATATCCAAGAGGAATGATAATCTTTGCGTCTGGAAGCTTCTTGACCTCTCCTTCTATTACAGGTAAGAGGATAGGGTTTATCTATCTCAACTTTTGTTTAAAATTTTTGATACCATGCTTCAATGAAATCTTATGTTCAATCATAGAGGTATCATAAGTCTTTAAATCATCATATGACTAGAAAACGACATATTTATATTTTTTAATCAATTTGGCATATTTAATTTTCACCTAAGTTGGAAGGTATTTAGATAACTTGACTATATTAGGTTCTTCTTTAGTTCCTATGTCACAGTCATCAACTTACTCAGGTTGAGGTCATAGGGTAGATTTCAAGGGTATGTCATCTTTGTCAAACAATCTTTATAATTGTATCATACCTCTGGGTATCTGATTGTTATTAAGTACCAACATCTGATGATTTGCGATCTTATCTTGGAACTTTTCAGAATCTTCATCTTCTTGCATGATCTAGATAGGATCATTCTGGTTTTCTTGATCTATATTAGTCTCGGAGAATTCATCAACCATTTCTAGAAATTTATTAATCTTCTCATCATCTTCAAATACCTTCCAATGTTGCAGATTATTTGGGATTGAAGGTATGTGTCTCATTTATATATGATACTTCAGCTTCAGGATTGTAGGAGGCACAAACGTCGCAGTTTCTTTGGCCAAGGAATCTGCATGTTTATTTTCTATTCTTTGGATGTGATGAATGTTAAATGAAGAGAAAAAATTCTTGATCAGATCCCAAGCACAATTTTGGTATGACCTTAGTCTCAAATGTTTAGCATGATATTGATGCTTTATTTGTTTTACAATAAGTTTTACATCACCATACACTAATAGATTTTCAATTTTTAGTTTCCTAGCAGCCTCTAATCCTAATACCAGTGCCTCATATTCACAGACATTATCTGTATAATCAATTTCCCACTGTAGTCTGTATGAAAATGGAATGACATAATCCTCTCCAGGTGCAAAAAATAGCAATCCTACCCCTTCCACTTCACAGGATGAAGCGCCATCAAAAAACATTTTCCAAACTCCTTCTCTAGTATTTACATTTTTCTCTGGTTTTTCTAATTTTTTATTTTCTTCTTCTATACAGTCATCAAAATCATCATCTAATGATAAAATACAAGTTCCTAGATCCTGATCAGTGACATAGACTGGATAATTATTTGGGTTTTGAGGGTCACTTACAGCATATGCCAGTCTAGTCTCTATGAATAATCGAGTAAATTGTCCACCAAAAATCTGGATAGTAGTGTATGTTATGTCCAATTGAAGCGATCTTATGAGTTTGGCACCCAAAGACTTGGATAAAAGCATACCATACTTTTCAAGGATGTCAACAACAACTACATCCATGAGGATACTCTTTACAGGAATTTGTGCAAGATTTACTACTAGATTTAGTATCAGAAAAATTTATCATTTTAGCAATCTATTTTTTATAAATTGGATTCTTAGCGAGCTCAACTAGAGGCATGGGGATTTTAATTTTATTTATTTAATTTTCCAAACTAAAGCCTCCAGTTGCTTTTTCGCTTTCCCTGTTTACAGTTTGTGCTTCTGTATTCTCTATTTTCTTTGTTTGCGTAGATAGAGTTTCAACTGTTTTGGTTTGGGCAGACTTTTTTTCATCTTGTGGTTTAGTAACAACTACCTCATTTGCTTTAATTCTTGGAAATTGTTTTTTACGTGGAACGTTGGTAGTATTCATTTCTTTGGGCCTCAAATTATACTTATGTTGAAGCTCGACCATTATGGAGTCGACGATTCCTTGATATGCAGACTCTCCCAGATTATTTATGATTTCCTCATTACTAAATAGGGGCTCTTGGACTAGAGATATTTCATAGTCCTATCTAGTTAGATGAGGTTCCTAGCCTTCATCACTAAGTTTGTTTAAATCCTCTTCTAACCCCTCATAATTATGCATATCATCTCCTATTAAATTTTATGTTTTCAGTAGAGTTTGTATTTTTTTATCTTCATTTTTTATTTGTCTCTGTTGGGTCTGAGGTTTAGGATTCCTCCTGAAATATTTTCTAGCAAATAGATCAGGTTTATCTTGGTATAGCTCCATCCTAGAGATTTTATTTGACAAGTCTTTTATTATCTTAGCCATGTCGTCCATTTTTTCTTTTGTAGATTTTCCAGATCCGGAGGGTCCGGCTTTTTCTCTGAAGCATCTAGGTTCCTTGGTCCCCGTCTCAACCTTGGATTTTAGTTTACCTGATTCCATCATGTTAGACTTGATTTCTATGGCATCATCTTACATTCCCGTGAGGGTGGAATACCTTCTTTCCCTTAAACGTGGGGCAAATTTGGGCTCAAAAGCTCCTGCGAAAGTCACTTTAGTTGCAGCTTGAGAGGGTTTAAATTCTACTAGAATATTATGATAGAGTTTCTTAAACCTCTGGGTGACGTCTAGGACTGAATTAGAATTATTTTTTGTCAGATCCCCAAACTCCGTCATATAGTACAAGTGATATTTATTTACTCCCACTGTCTTAAAAAATAATTATCCAAATCATCATAAGACCTTAGGGATCCTACCGGGAGTCCCCATAACTAGATTCTTACTTGTCCTTTAAACATTTGCACTAAAATCCTAGAATAAACATCTTTGTGCTCAATACCGAGGATATCAATGAATCGGTCAAAAAAGGTGATGTTCTCTTTAGCTGTTAAATCTCCTTCCCCTGTAAATTTTGGTAAATTCTTCATGTAAATTTTAGGTAAGTCATGAAGGACGAGGGAAAGGACCAAAGGAGCGTATCTAGCCTCTACTTTGGAAAAACGCCTAGGGGGTAGAGGTTGTCCTTGACCACTTCCTTCTCCACCAGCACCACCTCCCCCTCCACCTCCGGTGCCACCTCCTCCAACAACAACCATTGAAATTCTGGGGGATGAACTTTGGGATTTAAAAAGAGGGTTTTCAAAAAATTCTACAGACCGAAGCAGTGACCTTTCAAATTCCTCAGGATGTGGCAAACGGAAATCTGGAAAGTGATCGTTGGGAGATGTAAAGTCTATAAGGGGAGGGAAAGGAAAATGTGGACTAGTTTCTTCATATTTACAAGATGTATAGATTGGTGAACCGACAAGAGACGAATCGGGGTATAAAGTACACTCTTCAAGATTTCAGGGAACCGAAACCTTTACTTCGGGTGAGTATGGGGTAGACATAAAAGTAACGATAGCTAGTATAAAAGAGGATATTGTATTCAGATTGTTGGGAGAAACAGAAGGGTCAATCTCAATCTTTGTTTCAGGTACGACTTCCTCCAGGTTCTCATGCCTAACCTTAGATTGGCTAGTAGAGGCCTCTGAAGAGGGATTTTGTTTAATATTATTTCCAAGGGTTGGTTCTTCAATCGAAACCTCAGTATTGACTTGTGTGACTTTTGGTTGGTATTTCTTGCCTTCTAATGCAGTAGTCGACTTGAGGTATCATTTTGGTTTTAAAAACCTTTCGAGATCAGATATAGGTGTGGTATGTTGATCGCTTGGGTTATTTTTGGTATTCTTTTGACCGAATGCTAGTTTATCTATGGTGGAGTTTCTAAGTGAAAGATAAAAATAGCCTTAATATAGTATTCAATCTTTGTTCACTATCAAAGACAAAATGTTACCTTGTCATTTTCCCAGGGAGAAATAACTTCCTTTCTCCGTCTCTGGCAAGAGTGCCAAAAATATGTTGGTCCTGAGATTAAAATTAAGGCTCAAAGGATAATGTTAGGCATTAGGAAAGTTTATGAGAGTGTGTTTTTAAATTTATTTTTCTACCTTGGTTATATGAGAAAAAATCCTTAAATGAAATTAACAATTTGACAACACAGAGGTCGTATTTCATGTATGAGTCAAAATTGTAATATTGAATGGAGCAAGATAAAGATACAAAAATGTGAAACAGAGCAGGGCGTCAATTACTAAAGAATCGTACCTTGTTGCAATAGAAGAAAAGAGATAATGTACCCTTGAATAAAGTATAAAATGCGGGAATATATACAACAAAAAGGTCTTGATTTACTCACAGTAAATGCAGAGGAAAAGTTGCTTACCTAATGAATTACTGATACAAATAATATTGTAGTAGTATTTGTACTAAATTGTAATCAAAAACTTATTGAGGAATACATAAAGAAATGATGAGAAATGGAAAACAAAGAAACACATAACCCAGATTTAACAAAATTTGGAATCTTTGTCTGCACTTGTATTAATTCTCTATAAGGAGAGTTTTCTCTATTACAATCGGCAAGAAACATCTTGAAATAAGTCTTCATTCTATGTATTTATACAAAATGGTCTCAACCTAATGGTTGGACTACACCCAGCTAAACATCTGGAACAAGTTCTCATTCCCATGTATTTATACGAAATGGTCTCAACCTAATGGTTGGACTTCTCATACTTTAAAAATAGTAAATACAATAACATGCAAAAATTGAAAGGTTCCATTAACATCTCTACCGCCTACTAGCGTAGACGCTTATTCTCCCTCATCCTCCTCGGGCTTGAAACAACCGGAATATGATCACATCTCGCGTGAGTAGTATGTACATGTCACCTTACTTGTTTCCATATGTGATATCTTTCCCATATTCGACACATTGATACATCCGCTAATAACTATACTACCAACCCGTAAAAGTTTTGTTGCCTCATTGTTTAAAAATGAACGATTCTTTTCTATATGAGGTAACTTATCCTGTATCTTCTTCACCCCCAAAGATATGGCTTATAGCTGTAAAATGGGATCTACTATCCATTTTTTTATTTGGATAAGACTGATTTGGTTCATTTGTTGGATGGTTGTCTAGGCTTCTTCTTTGCTTGTCTTAGAATTATGTTGATTCTTTGCTATGTCAATCTGCCCCAAGGCCTTAGAGATACTATCTCATTCAACTTCAAGTAACCCTTTGTCTAGTGAAGACAATGCTTCTTCACAAGATTTATTCACCTTTCTAGCTAATATTTTTATTTCGTCCATATTTGTCTCCCAGGCCTTCAAAATTATGTCGCCTCAGGTTTGCTCAGAAAGAGACAACCGAGGAACCTCTAGTACATCATATTTTGGTTTCCGTAAGATAGCCTCTTGAAAATTGGCTTGAGATGAAGTGGCTTCTCTTTCCTTAATGTAAATGTTATTTAGAGATAGGTCTACCAGCCAGTATCAATTTTGAATGGATTCCACTTTCGTAAAAAGATCTAGCTAGGTTGATTCCAAATTTTCATGTACTTATAGTACTTGAGCTTGGAAATATTCCATATCTATTGTTGTACCTTCAGCGAAGTCTATCTTGGATTGTAGTTTCTTGATCAATTCCTCATGTTGAGTGGCTAATTCTCTATTTGTCTGTGAATTCTGATATAGCTCATCAAGGTTGGTTTTGAGTTGTTGAATTTGTTGTCTGTCATCGACTCTGACCTGTTCAAAATCCTTATTCATATGATTTCTCACATATTTTTCTACGGTTATGATCTGGTCTTGCAACTGCCTCACCAACATATTTCTTTGTTTCATATGCTCCACTAGGTTTTCTAGTGAACATTGATTGGTCATGGAAAAGGCACCTAATGAGCCTGTCATTTCCATAGTGAATTTTGTATCATCTAGACCCTGTCCATCATACATGATCCTTTTCCTTTTTACTGTTGCACCATCTTTTTGATGCATTTCTCTTTTAACTATATCCCTCCTCTTCTTGTTGAAAGAGAATTCTGAAGGAGGTATTTCTTCAGTTGAAATCAGAGTAAGGTCCTCTATAAATATGACTTCGACATTTGGTTTTCCTTGACTTGATTGTAAAGGTGTTAATGACATAATGGGGCTACCTATCTCGGTGGACGGTTGTTTCTCTGCTGTGTTGGTAGCTGGTTTATTTTCTGTGGATGGTGATGTATCCTATCCCCTTTTTATCAAATCATCAAATTGATATTTTGCTTGATTACCATGTGGATTTTATAATGCAGTATCCACTTTCTGTGTCAGAACTTCAGTTTTCTTTGGATCCTCCTGAGTATCCTGTTCACTGGAATATCCTTCCTCCAAACCCTGAGTGGTATCTTCCTGTGTAGATGGAGGTTTATGAGGTTCTCCCTATAATACATTAGGCAAACTATTCCTTCTATTCCTTTGGAAATTGTAGAAACTGACTAATTGATCTGGAGCCAGAGTTCAGACTCTGCTCAACACTTCCTGGTATGACCTGACTCCCCAGAATATTTCATCCTGTGGGAAAACTTCATGTACATATCTATTTAGATTATATAGAGCCAGGTGGGTTTCCATGATCTTCTGGGGATTGTGCTTCTTGAACTCAATATTGACTAACTTGACTTCTTCGAGAGTTGTAGCCTCAACTTTCGAATGGTCGAAATGTTGGAACAAAAACATACCAACCTAAAGGTGAAAAGTTGGCCATACCTTTTTCTGGGTCGCTTTTAATTATTTACTGATGACCCCTGTCATAGTTTGATACACTACCTCTCGGCACACCAGCCAATCTGGTAAAAACATTGGTAAAGCATTGAGGGAACTGAACACCCAAAAACTCTGATGTAGGAAACATTTTCCTCAATATACCAGTCTGCTATTTTCCCTAGGTTGGCCATGATCTTGTTGGAAATCCTGGGAGGCGGGAAACCATAGAGGGCGATATGCATCGACACCACTATGTAATGACATATTTCATAAAATAAATCTTGGGATTTATCCTCCCATAGCTTGGACTGATAGAAATGGATGGGCTCGGTGTTGGTCGAGGTCCAGCTCCAGCTCATCAGAGGGAAAGGTGTCATAAAACAAATGGCATCCATAATGTATGTCGGCATGTAGAATGGGGCAGGTTTTCCTTTGGCCTTCATCGACTGAAAATATTTGATTTCCTTGGCCATATTGTCTGATAACATCTTGGCCCGGTTGAAAGAGAAACCCTCTGCCACTTCATGCATAATTGGTACCCATGCCAACAAGAAATGAACAGAGTCCTTCCTCCCGAAAAGTCTACACAACATCATAGCCACATAAATCATATGGGCGTCTAATGATGTTGTGGCATATATTCCATGGGTGTCTGCTCTGAATTTTTGAGCGTGTCCCCACAGTCCTTGATTAAGTCAGGGTAATTCTTTCCATATTGTGTGCACTCTTCTTTGTCAAACTCCATTAGGAAAGCAACATTGTAACTATATTTGAAAACTGGGGATAATTTATACATTACCTGTATATGCTTTGATCGAAAGGACCCGACATCCACCTTCTCTGAATTACAGATGATCCTGGTTAAAATGTCAACATTCTCCAGGGGCCAGCCTATCATGTCATTATACAACATGAGCCTTGGTTGCGCGGCTATTTTGTGCAGCTATGATTACGCTATATCCCTGAGATTCATCGCATGAGTTTCAGTCACCTCATCGCCCGAATCCTCTCGATAGTTTATCAACTCATGTTATAGAATATCAGACACCTGTGTTCATGTTTTCATGGTATCTATAGCTCTCGGTGAGGTGTCTGCGAGAACATATTTGTTCAATTTCATGTGCTCACGAACTACTTTATCCACTTTTCACAATGCCATCATATTAGTGAGCTCAAAACTATGTTTATTGTCACAGGGAAACTCGTAAACTTCTTAGTCTGCTAAAACTTGTTGTTCTGCGAGAATGCAAATACAATTCAAAATCCAATATCCTTATTTACCTTAAGTCTATTGATTTATGAATACCTTTACTGACGATGCATTCATTTACCTTAATGAAAATATCTAGGTGGTGATATGTGATTTATGTTGAAATCATCGTCGTTGAGAGGTGATTAATGCCATTAATATTGGTGGTTCGTGATCGAGAAATTGGATGAATAAGATTTGAAATTTCCTGAATTGAGATTTAGGAAAACATTAATTGTGATATAATATTGTTTAACCCATTGATTAATCGTGTTTATTGTTAAGTGTTTTCAGGTTTTCAGACTTTCAGATTTTTATAGTAGCTCGAGATAGAATCCCTGAAACCTGAAACTACAAAGTGATTAATCATTGAATAATTATTTTTTAATTTAAATTAACCCTGCTTAGTGTTTAAGGTATTTCATAAGTTCAAACATCAAGAATTTAGAATGTGACGGATGGAAAATATTCGAACTTTGAGTGTGCGAGGTTAACTTAATTCATTGGGTATTACATTTTTGGCATTTACGGTTTCGTGTATTGGCAAGTTAAATTTTATTAAATTTCCAATAGGCCATTAACTATAGTGATGTGTCAAGACTATAGGAAGATATATGTGTACGGTGACTAGGATCTTTCAAACACTTTATCGGGATTTTGAAGTTGCGGCATGGAGAAACACCCGAATCATGAAACTCTGAAGTAGTCTCTAGTGCCTTGAATTTTTAACAATCAGGCGGCTCCAAAAAATTGACAAAAAAGGGATCGTTCAATCAATAGGAGAAATTAATCGATGGTGGACGTCGTGTGCGCCTTAAGACTTAAAGCGGAATTGATTTAATATTTGAAAACTGACTTCTGATTTATTTATAATAAGGATAAAGTAAATCTCAAGGCTTAGAATTTATATGTGTTCCAACATGAACAAAGGGCTGAGTATGTCAAGATTTTGAAATAGTTTGTTGATGTGTTTTCCTGGAAATATGAGTATTTAAGAACATATGACACCAAAATAATTGAACATAGGATCCCTTTTAAAGAGGAGACCAAGTCTTTTAGGCAGAAACTCAAAAAAATAAATCCCATGTTGCTTCCTATTATGGAAAAAGAAGTGAAAAAGTTGTTGGATGCCCAAATCATCATTCCTTTGAGATATTCAGAATGGGTGGCTAACTTGGTTCTTGTGAGGAAGAAAAATGGGGAAATTAGGTTATGTGTTGATTTCAGGAATTTGAACAAGAGCTCCAAAAAATATAACTACCCCTTGCCAAAGATGGAGTACGTTTTGTAGAGAGTGAATGGTTCGTCTGGGATGTCTATGATTGATGGATTCTCTAGCTACAATTAGATCTATGTCCTACCTGAAGATAGAGAGAAGACATCCTTCACTACTCCTTGGGGAACATTCATGTATTCTAAAATTTCCTTTGGATTGATGAATGCAGGAGAAACCTTCCAGGGAGCCATAGACATTGCCTTTATTGGGGAGAAAGATAAATTTGTGGTCGTCTATATGGATGACATTACAATTTTCTCAAAATATGACAAAGATAATTGTCGTCATTTAAAGAAGGTCTTCCTAAAATGCACAAGGTTTGGTCTCTGTCAATCCTAAGAAATATTTGTTTGCTATGAAGGAAGGTAAATTATTGGGGCACATTGTGTCAGCAGAAGGGGTAATAATTGATCCAAGAAGAGTAGAGGCCATCCAAACCTTATCTTTTCCTATATCTAAGAAAGAGGTTCAGTCTTTCTTGGGTAAAATCAATTTGCTAAGAATTTTCATCTCTAACTTTGTTGAATTAGTGAAGTACAATATGACCATGCTTAGAAAGGGAAATGAGGTGAAATGGACTTCTAAGGCTCGAGGATCTTTTGATGAAATAAAAAAGGACTTGAATGAATCACCCTTACTCGTTAGCCCTGACTATTCCAAGGAGTTTCTGATATTTCCCTTTTCCTCATTTGACACATTGGTTGTTGTTTTGCTACAAAAAAATGCAGAGGGATTAGATCATCCTATTTCCTTTTTCAGGAGAGCATTGAGGGATGCAGAAATGAAATATGATATCATAGAAAAGAAGGCTTATTATTTGGTCAAATCCCTCAAGGCTTTTAGTATATATGTTCTACATTCAAAAATTGTTGCATGTCCCTTCATCCTTAGTGAAAGAGATATTGATCTAGCTTGACATAGATGGGAAGAGAATCAAATGGATTGCTAAAATTATGGAATTTGATGTTAGGTAGCTAGAGAGGTAGTGGGGGGGCCCGGAGGGCCCATAGTTATAATAGTAGAGGTCATTCAATGTAAAGTGGACTAGGTCCACTATATTATTAAATAAGTCCCACCATGGTAGTTAGATATAATAAATGTAAGAGGACTTCTTAGAAGGTTCTACTTCTAGAAGATTCATCCTCTAGAATGTTCTTAGGTGATGGTAGAACTATATAAAGAGGTTCAAACAATGTAATGAGACATGAAGAGAAGTAGTTTATTGTGGAGTGGTATCTCAATAGGAGGAATCCCCCTCGAAGAGGCAAGTGAATAGGAGAGGATCCATTCCATAATAGGATCCATTGTATGATGTTGCCCTACCCTAAGGGTTTGATATAATAAAGTGTTGGTTTTCTATATGGTTTCATATATCTTGTGTGGTGATTGTATTCAAATATATTTGGATCTATTTTGATATTTTTTATTCATTTCCTTGATTCTTAACAACTGGTATCAGAGCACCTTCCTTGGCAAACATTGTGGGCAAAAGAGGGTCGCGACATTCCAAAAAAATTCGGTATATTTCTGTGAAAAAATTATAGAAATAGGTATTATATCTGATTTCCTCTCATAAAAACACCCAAGTTGAAAAAATAAATTGTCTGAAACGGAGTCCGGGAAGTCAAGATATTGAAGTTTTAAAATTTGCAATTTTTCAGGGTTTTTTCCGCGGATGGCGGCGCGATTTATTTATTTATTTTTGTAGCAGCGGGAGGCCGAATTTGTCCAAACAAATTAAAGATCTAATTTCCTCTCACAATTTCACCCAATTTCAAAAACAAATCAGCCAAAACGGAGTCCGGGAAGTAAAGTTATGAGCATTTTAAATTCAACAGTTTTTTAGGGTTTTTCCAGAAAAAACCGCAATTTTTTGTCGTAACTTATTGTTCTATTTTTTGTGTTTTTTCATGATGGTTGTGGGACCTAAGAGTTAATAGGGTGCTCATATGGATATTTCCTCTCAAACCCTCAAATAAATTCTACAAATTACTTAATAATTCAAATCCCATTTGTATGACACATTGGATGATAAATTGCATGACCTTGCAGATGGTCTCAATGATATTTTTCACAGTATTCAAGATTCATTGGATAGCATGCAGTAGAGATTTCTTATTTAAAAAATCAAGGATGAATATAATCAAGAAATATATGATTGGTATGATTTTGAGGCCAATTGTGATGATTGGTATATGGATAGTTTTAATTTCTGGGATGACAACCACTTTCATATTTTATTTAATGACTCTAATCCACCTTCTGTAGAGAACATAAATGTCCCACATCCTGAGCTAGTTATGACTACCAACATCCAACCTTCATATTCTACAATGGTATTATTCCTTCCATATTCAGGTTTGACTCTTTCCCACTATGTGGATGGATCCTCTTATTTAGATCCACATGATAGGTGTCAGTATTGGGAGCATCATTTTTAGTTGGTTATTGGGTGTCGATATATTCCACATGGAGTTCACATGAGTACTTGGACATAGGACCCCGGTTCATAATGGAATTTGAACTACTTCAGCATGATGGTTTTCATTTCTCCATGGGAACCTGTTTCTCTAGTCTACTTCAGCATTATGGTCCACACCTATCCATGGGACCCTGGTATATGGTTGTACATCAAGCATTGAGGACAACGTTTTCATAAGGGGGATGGAATGTTAGGTAGCTAGAGAGGTAGTGGGTGGGGGTAGAGGGCCCATAGTTATAATAGTAGAGTTCACTCAATGTAAAGTAAACTAGGTCCACTATATTATTAAATAAGGCCCACTATGGTAGTTAGATATAATAAATGGGTAGTTAGATATAATAAATGTAAGAGGACTTCTTAGAAGGTTCTACTTCTAGAAGATTCCTCCTCTAGAATGTTCTTAGGTGATGGTAGAACTATATAAATAGGTTCAAACAATGTAATGAGACATGAAGAGAAGTAGTGTATTGTGGAGGGGTAGCTCAATAGGAGGAAGCCCCCTTGATCCCTTCCATAATAGGATCCATTGTATGGTGTTTCCCTACCCTAAGGGTTTGATATAATAAAGTGGTGGTTTTCTATATGGTTTCATATATCTTGTGTGGTGATTGTATTTAGATATCTTTGGATCTATTGTGACATTTTGTATTCAGTTCTATGGTTCTTAAAATTTGACCTTGAAATAAAGACAACTAAATTAGTGAAAGGAAAGGGTTTATCCAGGTTGTTGGTTGAATCAAATTGCAAATATTTGGGGGTTAATTTCATGAACATAAACTTAGAAAATCAGGAAGTTGATTTTTTTGATAAAAGCTCTCATGTCAGACCCAATTTGCTAGAATGCACTTGGTATAGAGATATCATATATTTTCTGTAGAAATTGTAGCCTTTTGATGTCTTGGAAAAGAACAAGGTGAGATATTTGAAACTCAAAGAAATCAAATATTGTCTCATTGATCAGGGTTTGTATTGGAAAGATCCTCTAGGAGTTATTTTGAGATGTTTGGATCCACAGGAGGCCCAAAGGGCCTTAACTGATTTTCATGACAGCTTATGTGGGGGCCATCATTTTTGGAAAACCACAGCTTATAAGATCCTCAGAGCTGGGTATTTATGGCCTAGCCTTTTTACTAATGTTTGTGCAAAGATTAGATCTTTTGTCAAATGTCAAAGGTTTTCTAGAAAGCAGTAGCTCAAATCTTTTCCTTTGAAAACTGTGGTGGTTTCTGGACCTTCTCAACAGTGGGGTCTTGACTTCATTGGAGAAATCCACCCAACCTCAAGTGGTCAGCACAGGTGTATTTTGACTGCCACTGATTATTTCACCAAGTGGATAGAAGCCATTCCTACAAGAAGTGCCTCCCATAAGGTAATCATTAGCTTTCTTGAAGATATCATGTCCAAATTTGGTTGTCCAAGAAGGATTGTTACTGAAAATTCCACCTTTTTCAAAGCTGAACAACTGATCAAGTTATGTGAATAGTATGTTATTGCATTAGTCCATTATACTCCTTAATACCCGCAAGGAAATGGTTTGGAAGATTCCTCTAACAAGATCCTCATAAAGATCATCAAGAAATTGTTAGAAAACAATAAGAAAGCATGGGACTCAAAGCTAAAATTTTCCTTATGGGATGATAGAG
Source organism: Picea sitchensis (assembly GCA_010110895.2). Taxonomy (NCBI): domain Eukaryota; kingdom Viridiplantae; phylum Streptophyta; class Pinopsida; order Pinales; family Pinaceae; genus Picea; species Picea sitchensis. Next base: position 14,467 of record SNQJ01S0204296.1, read on the forward strand.
TTACAACAAAGAGGTCACTTGGTTTTTCCCCTTTTCAACTTGTGTATGGGGTTGAGGCTATATTTCCTACTCATATTTCCTTTCCTGTGGAAAAATTCCTCCAAGACTAGCAATGAGAACCTGATGATATGGTCAGGAGGATACAACAACTGGTAGAAGTACATCAGATTAGGGAGAAACTACTTGATAAACCTCAGGACCATCATCATAAGATAAAACGATCCTTTGAAAAGAAGGTAAGCAAGGAAGATTTTCAGCTGGGAGATCTAGTTCTCAAATGGGATGCACCCAAGCAAGACAAAGGAAAACATGGTAAATTTGAAGCTTTATGGATTGGTTCTTTCAATATTTTTGAGGTATTTTCAAATAACACTTATAAATTGCATAACTTGGAGGATTTTGAAGTTTTTGGTGGCCCTATCAATGGAAACTTTCAAAAAAAATATTTTTTTTAAGACATTAAGACATTGTAAATACCACTTTCTCTTTTATTTTTGTTTGAATAATTAACCCTGTTGTTCCAGAGTCTGTACTTAAGGCTAGGAAGTATAGAGTCTAGGCATCCAAAAAAGGGTAAAAGATCAGGAAGGAGAAAACAACTGGAAGAGAAACTATAGTGGATTTCTAATTTGTCTGTGTCTAACTTCCACTTGTTCTTGCGTGGTTATGTCTCATTCAATGGCTGCCCACAAATGTTCTAGTTCAACCCGGGTGGTTGCAGTTCTTAAGATAGTATCAAAGAGGCTTAAGGCGATGCTAGTTTGGTCTAAGAGGTTGGGTTCTATGTGAGGTTTCCTTGCAACAGGGACAGTCATTTAAGGAACAGAGATTTAAGAGACTGTTGTTTGTTTTTTTTTGAGTTGTTGATTCAAATTTTTTATTTATACGAGAGAAAAAGAAATCTCATGAGACAAATTAATAGTTTAACAAATTGAAGGTCATCTTCCGTAACTGAGTTAAAAATTTGGAACCATGTATGAAATGAAATAAAAACATAAATCTATTAGACAATCTGAGGCATGATTTCGAGAGGAATCTCACGCTGTGACATAAGAAGAAAAAGAAGAGAAACACTTTAATGAAGCGTAAAATATAGTGATCTGATTAATCCATGGGTCTTGTACCTTCTAATAACCGATACAGAGGAAAAGATGCAAATAATTAGATAACTAAAACATGATTGCCACAATAGAGGTTGCACCAAATTGCAGTCAAAGCATTCATCACAGATGCATATAAAAATTTCATGAAGCATGAAATAACAGAAAAAAGAACATAACTCAATCTTGATGAAATATGGAGTCTTCAATTCTCTTTGTATTAATTCATGGTGATGGAAAATTTCTCTATTACAATCTATCAAAAAAAAATCCCTTTGTTTTTCTTCAAAATGCCTATTTATACAAGCCTAAAAAACACTTCAAATTCCATTCGTTCTAGAAACCTTTGATTACAATTGAGGAAAGGAAGAATTTCATTTCCTCGCTCTTTGTCTTCCCCCATGCAGGTGGAATTCCTTCCTTTCTTTTCTCCTCTGGCTCCTGAATAGAACGGATTGACATCTATCGCTATTTAACACCAGAAGCCTGCCCTTTCACCTGGTCAATGCAATTGACGCACCTTTCAACCAAATGGGATAACAGCCTGGAAGGCTCTACTTGGTTGTTGGCCTCAAAGGTGTAACAACTCTTCGCCAACTGTGGAAACCTTTTTCCCACTTGTCAGTCTTCCATGACGATAGACTGCAATTGTAGGCTTGGCTGTACTAGCCATTTGTCCACTTGGACCATATCAACCTGGCTTATTTGGGATACTTCACCTTGCTTCTTTTCTTCATTTTCCTTGATATCTATCAGGTGTTTAGCTATATTGATTTTTCCCAATGTCCCAGCACTACCTTCCTTATCAAGGTATAGCAAAGATTTATTTATCAAGGCGAATGTGTCTTCACAAGAAGTTGTCACCTCCTTAGCTCTTCCCCTGCTCTCTGATATATTCTTCTCCCAAGCCTTTAGTAAGATATTCCCTCTGGTTTTTTCTACGATGGATAATTTGGAGCTACTGACCACCTCTACATTTGTTGTGGCTATCACAGCATCCTGGAAAGAAACCCAAAAA
>SNQJ01S0204297.1:0-16584 GCA_010110895.2 Picea sitchensis
TCTGTTCAAAGGGTGAACAGAAGGATACTGCAACCACCATAGCTTCGGCCCAAGCACCTTCTATCCAACAGAAGCAGGTTGACAAGGTTGCAGCAAAGCACGAATATTCCTTCTGCACACAGTCATCTAAAATATCCAGATTGGTTAAAAAGGTCAAAACCTTCAAGCCAAAGGTTTGTGATAGCCTTGAACAAGCTAAGCAATGCCACATCTCCAGCAAGGCAAGCAGATCACCAAGATTCAAATTCAAAAATCGCTTTTCCCTCTCTCCCAGGAACTCAACGCAATGGAGACCATTTCTTCCTAAGGAGGGAGGATTGATCCAAGTGGATATCGGTGGCCACCCACCTTCTCCAACTGGCCCAAAACATGCTTCTGGCAATTTTGGTAATTTACTATTTTTAGCAGTTTTTAACTTTCGGGGCCATTTTGAGGCCCTAAACGATGTTTTTTGAGAAAAAGAGGAGCAACATGGATTGTAGATCATGTTGCTCACCCAAAAGTTGTAGTTCTCGGATATATCTTTCCAACGAACTATCAAGCACCCCAAACGGAGATCGTATGCAAAAGTTACGCCCCTGGGAAGTTGACATATCAACTACCCCCATCGGGGCCCACAAACCTTTTGGATTTTCATCTTCTGGGGTTATGGTTTTGGATTTTACTTATGTTAAAAAGGCCCTTAGAGCCTCATTGTAAAAATCATCTTCTTACTAATGCGAGTAGCCATCACATCTCTTCTCAGAGATAAGCTACCACCATTCTAGCGAGTCTTTCACTCTGTACTTTTACAGTCTCTGTACATTTATTTCATTAATAGAAATCGTGTATTACTGTATATCTAGGACTCTTGTTATATTTCCACTATATCTCTATTATATTGTTGTCTCTCTTGCAATATCTATGAATATTTCTGTGTTATATCTCTGCTCTCATTCCGTGCCGAAAATAATCCGGATCAGTCGTCAGGTTCCATCTTTCTTCTGTACCAGCATGATTGGGCTCCCGCAAGGTGATGAGCTAGGGATGATGTGCCACTTGTGGAGTAGTTCTTGGATCTGTCACTTGATATCCTTATTCTCTAACAAAGAGAGATGATAGAATGGCTCATTGGGCAGTGGTGCATCGAGGGTCAGATCGATGCGGTGCTTGACCTGGTAGTGCAGAGGTACTCCTGTAGGTGAGGAGAAGATATTTGAGTATTATTCCATGACCTTATCTACTTGCTTCTACTATGTGGAAAGGTCAGTCATAGAGACCCTGGATGTGGCTGTGATCTTTTGCCTATTCTGAGAGCGAATCATGAAGAAGACAAATTTCCCCGTCTGAGAGATGACCTTCCTGCATTGCTTAACAGAGATCAAGGAAATAACACTAGGTGGGACTGCCCTGGGTATCCTGTACAATTTCCTGTTCAAAGTAATAATAACACTACGAGGCCTAGACTCATATACAACATGTTGTTTCCATAAATAATGTTGACCCAAAAGAACATCACAAACTTTGAGAGGAGCAACATCACACAATACCTCGTCTTTGAAGGGCTTGATGTCATACGACAATCGACACTGTTGGCTGACATGGAGATTGTTGCCTTGGCGGATCCATCCAATGGTGTAGGGTTGTGGGTGTGGTGTTGTTGGTAGGGCCATCTACTTGACGACCTCTTCTGAGATGAGGTTCTTCTGGCTACCGCTGTCAATGATGAAGTGCAGCGGGGTGACTTTTACCCACATCTGTGAATGGAAGAGGTGCTCTCCTTCTTCTGGATCGTCTGGTTCACTAGGCTGGAGCTTGGTGGTAGAAACAGTGGCACTGGGTTCCTCGTCAATGATCCGTCTTCCCCTTTTTAGTTCTAGCTTAGAGTCAAAATCTGCATCTGATACAAAGGCTTTCACTTCGGCCACCAACGACTTCTTTGAGTGGTAGTCAACAGTATTATTCCAAGGGCTCTTATGGAAGTCGCACCACTTCCCGGTATCTTTCTTTGTCTTTTTGGTTTCCTTCTTTTCTTGCAGCTTTGACTGGTTGTTCTGATACTATCCATATTTTCTCTATCCTTTGTTCGGTGGGTTGGGGGTTCCTTTTCCTGGCTTTTGTTGTGAGGGGTTCCCAGGCCCAAATTGTCGCGTCTTTTGTTTGAGCTTCTGCTCAATTTTGATGGCATATCAGTAGGCCGCGCCCAAGGATGAGATGTCCAGAAATTCCATTTCGGTTTGGATGTATCTATGTAGAGCAGCACGATACGTGAGCACCAAATGTTGCTCTGAATATTTGATACCCAACTTGGTGCGCAAGCTATGGAAGATATTTGTGAAATATGGCACCACTTGGTTTCTTTCTTGCCACAGTGTGGTCCATTTGGTATACAGGTCGTCATAACTTCCAACAGGGTAGTATTGTTCCTTAATACAATCCATGAAGGATTCCCAGGTGGCCATGACTTAAAATAATGAGGTTTCCTCTATTTCCTTTTTCTGACATAAAGTTTCCCACCAATATTTGTCATGGGGAACGGCTTTGAGGAGTGCAAAAGTAATATTTTCTCTATTCGAAAAGTTATGGACTGAAAAATACCCTTCTAGTAGATTCAACCACTTTTCTACAACATCTGCGTCTATCTGAACTTCAAATATAGGAATATCGAAGTTTATTTTATACTTTGAAGGGGGTGGCGGCTTTGTTCGAAGAAGATGTGTTGCCTGTTGGTAGCCGCGAAGGATTTGCACAAAACTATCCATCATATCATTCCTCTGTTGCATAAGGGATTCCTCAATCAACAGTGTGAAAGGATCTCCTATCCCATCATATTTATTTTCTCCTGCCATGGGAGGTTGCTTAGGCATGCAAGAGCTTTTGTCCTCAAGAGAAACAAGCTAGAGACTGAACTCTTTGTACTCCGACCTCGTTGGGGACATGCATTAAGATGACAAGGAGCAGACCCCTCTGATACCACTGATCCATATTTTATGAGAAGAACAAAATGAATACAGAATATTAACAGGTGCTTCACACAAAATAATAGAGATATAGTAAAACGGGTTTTCTATTCAATAACGAAATAAGATGAAACTATAAAATGCAGCAGAAACAAGCTTGTTGGAATGGTGGCGACTTATCTCTGGAAAAAGATGTGAAGGAAGCGCACATTCACAAGAAGAAGGTTACAATGAGGCTCTGAAGGCCATTTTACAATAAGCAAGAATGCCAAAACCCCTAGAAATCTAAAAACCTAACCCTAGGAGATGAAGCGCCAAAAATCATGTGGGTCCCGTTTCGGTAAGTTAGTACATCAACTTCTTGGGGTTGTAACTTTTGCATACGATCTCCATTTTACGCATGTGATAGCCCGTTGGAAAGGTATCACTGAGGAGATTAATTTTTGGGGCTCGATCATGACATTGGCTATTATTGACAATCTATATTCTAAAAAACCTTCATTTAGGGCCTCAAAATGGCCCCAGAAGTTAAAACTGCTAAAAATAGTAAATTGTCAAAATTGTTAGAAAATTGTTTTGAGCCAGTTGAAAAAGGTGGGTGGCCACCGATATTCATATGGATCAATCCTCCATCCCTAGGAATCAATGGTCTCCATTGCATTGAGGTCCCCCATCAGATGATGAAATTTCTGTTGAATTTGGCCCCGGGTGAGCCCCTTGCCTTGGTGCAGGAGTTGCCCTGCTTTGATGACTCGATAAAGTTGGATCCTTTGTTATCGAGTGCCCTTGATAAGTCTATCCACAATTTGATCATTGGATGCCTATTGTATGCATTCGGGGTTGAGCTTTGTTGGTGTTAATTGTTCTGCTACTTATGAGGTGTCCAATAATGGTGGGAAATAAGGGCAAAGGAGATCCACATTGAACACTGGGTGCAGGACAAGGAAAGGAGGAATGTTGAGTTCAAAAGAATTATCCCCCATGGACTTGGTGATAGTTTACGGCTGATAACAGAGTGGGAGAAGCTTCTAATGGAGTCCTGTAAGGTTCTCTTTCTGCAATTGCAACCAAATTTTGTTTCCCACCTAAAAGTTATGTGGCACCCGATGTTGATCATGGCATTGTTTGTACTTGTCATTGGATTTCTATAGGATATCCTGAACCTGTTGGCGGATGTGTTGGATCCGCTCAATGAACCTGGTGGATTTTTTATCTTCAATTGGAGTAGGAGATGAGTCGGTCGAGGTGAACGCAAGGAGAAGTGCAACATCTATGGGACCCAATGGTTGGAATCCCAACCCCATTTGAAATAGGTTGTGGTTGGTTGAGCTATGCAGGGCTCGATTGTAGCTATGTTGGACATAGGGAAGGCTCTCATCCCATGTGCGAGGGTTCTTTGAATTATACATGTGAAGGATATGCACAATCATTCAATTTACAACCTTGGTTTGGCCATCTATCTGGGGGTGGAAGGCCGTGGATTTGGTGAGCTTGGTGTCTGGTAGTGACCAGAGGCTCGACCAGAATGTGGTGAGAAATCGACTATCCTGATCTAAAAAAATGGTTTGTGGGATTCCAAAATATACTCAGACTCGTTCAAAGAAGAGCTTGGTAGTGGCCTCTATTGTGATACTCTTCTTGTAGGCAACCAGAATCACCATGTTAGAAAAGAGATCAACAACCACAAAAGCACAGTCATTTCCCCGCTTGGTGGATGGGAGGCCTGACATGTAGTTTATTGATATGGGTTCCCATGGCCTGTCAGGAGTAGGAAGAGGGGTGTATAGGCCATGTTTCTTAGTGGCCAGTTTGGCAATAGCACAGGTAATGCAGGACCTAATATACTTTCTGACCTCCTATTGAAGTTTCGGCCAGTAGAAATGTTTCTGTAGCATCGCCACTGTATTTTTGATGCTGAAGTGTCTTGCCACCCGACTATAGTGAGCTTCCAAGATCATCTTCACCCACTCACTTGATGGAACAAGGATATGGCCCAGACAACACAACAACCCATCCTGAAGATGGAAATTATCGATAACTGTGTTTGCACCCAACATTTGGTAGGTGGCGGCAAAGTCAAGGTCTGTCTCATAGAGTTTGGTCCATCTGAATGTCTCATGGCCGCAAGAGTCTAGCATCATGGTGAGGGCAGCGACTGGCGGTCTGCTAAGGAAATCAATGATGCAATTGGTGCTTCATGTTTTATACTTGTTGTTGAGGTGGAATTGTTGCAAGTATGTGGACCACTTCTGATGGAGGTCATTCTACAATTTTCGTTGTGTCTGTATGAACTGCAATGGCTTATGATCAGTGTGGATGACTGTCTCCTTCCCAAGAATGTAATGTCTCCACTGGCAGCATGCATTCACAATGGAGTACATTTCTTTGTCATAAGTAGGGTACTTACAGACAATATCTAACAGTGTCTCACTATGATAGGCCACGGGGTGGCTGTGTTGAGTGAGAACGATGCCCACGACATAGTCTGAAGAATCTGTCTCAATCTCAAAGGGATCTTGTAGGTATGGTAGTGAAAGTAATGGGACTGAGCACAAGTGCTACTTCAAATCATCGAACACTTGTTGTTGGGACTAGCCCCACGCAAATTTATCCTTACCACCACCCCTGTTTATTTGGCTGAGGGCCCATGCAATATGGGAGTATCCCAACATGAACCTGTGGTAGAAATTGGCAAGGCCCAAGAATCTCCGAAGCTCAGTGAGTGTTGTTGGGGCTAGCTAGTCACAAATGAGTTGGATTTTGGCTGGATCCACATGTATGCCATGTTGAATAATGATGTAACCCAGGTAATGGACCCTATCCATGCTAAAGGATCATTTTTCCAAGTTGGCGTATAGCTTGTGCTGCCGCAGGGTGTGTAGAACCTACTAAATATGCTGCAAGTTTCCGACCCAAGTCTTGCTGTAAATTAGAATGTCATCCAGGTACACCATTACAAAATTATTTGTGAATGGTCATAGGATATTGTCCATCATCCTCATGAAAGTGGCTGGAGAATTTTTCAAACCAAAGGGCATGACCAACCATTCAAAAAGGCCTTCCTTTGACTTGAAGGTGGCCTTCCATACATCTGTCTGTTCCATCGGGACCTGGTGGTAGGTAGACTTCAGATCAATCTTACTGAAGTATTTGGCCCCCATGAGTTGATCAAGGAGGTCATCGATTCAGGGAATCACGTACCAGTTTCTGACTGTGATTTTATTTAGAGCCTAGTAATCAATATAGAGTCGGCAGGTTCCATATTTATTTTGTACCAGCATGATTGGGCTCCCGCAAGGTAATGATCTAGGGCAGATGTTCCCCTTGTGGAGTAGTTCTTGGATATGTCGCTTGATCTCCTCATTCTCTAACAAAGATAGACGATAGACTGGCCCATTGGGCAGTGGTGTGATGAGGGTCAGATCGATTGGGTGCTTCACTTGGCATTACAGAGGTACCCCTGTAGGTGAGGAGAAGATATATGAGTATTTTTCCATGCCCTTATCTACTTGTTTCTACTATTTGGAGAGGTTGGCCAGAGAGACCCTGGATGTGGCTGTGATATTTCCCTTATTCTGAGAGAAAATCACGAAGAATACAAACTTCCCCATCTAAGAGATGATCTTCCTGCATTGCTTAGCAGAGATCAAAGAAATAACACTAGGTGGGACTGCCTGAATTATCCTTTACAATTTCTTGTTCAAAGTAATAATAATACTGCGATGCCTAGACTCATATACAACATGAATTTTCCATAAATAGGGTTGGAATAAAAGAACATCACAAACTTCGAGAGGAGAAACTTCACACAATACCTTGTCTTTGAAGGGCTTGATGTCGTATGACAGTCGACAATATTGGCTAATTTGGAGATCGCTTCCTCGACGGAGCCATCCAATGGTGTAGGGTTGTGGTTGCAGAGTTGTTGGTAGGGCCAGCTGCTTGACGAGCTCTTCTAAGATGAGGTTCTTCTGGCTACCGCAATCAATGATGAAGTGCAGTGGGGTACCATTTACCCACATCTATGAATGGAAGAGGTTCTCTCCGTCTTCTGGCTCGTCTGGTTCACCAAGCTGGAGCTTGGTGGTAGCAACGATGGCACTAGGTTCCACGTAAATGATCCATATTCCCCTTTCTGGTTCAGGGACAGAGTCATAAATTGCATCTAATTCAGAGGCTTTCACTTCGGCCACCAATGACTGCTTTGAGCGGTAGTTAGCAGTGTTATGCCAAGGGCTCTTATGGAAGTCACACCACTTCCCGGTATCTTTGGTTGTCTTTCTGATGTCCTTCTTTGCTTGTGGCTTGGACTGGTTGTCCTGATAATGTCCATATTTTCTCTGTCCTTTTTTCGGTGGGTTGGGGCCACCCTTTCCTGGATTTTGTTGTGAGGGGTTCCCAGGCCCAAATTGTCGCATCTTTTGTTTGATCTTCTGCTTGATTTTTACGGCATATCGGTAGGCCGCGCCCAAGGATGAGATGTTCAAAAATTCCATTTCAATCTGGATGTATCTATGTAGAGCACCGTGATAATTAAGCACCAGATGTCGCTCTCAATCTTTGATACCCAACTTGGTGCGCAAGCTATGGAAGATATTTGTGAAATCTGGCACTGCTTGGTCTCTTTCTTGCCGCAGTGTGGTCCATTTGGTATACATGTCATCGTAACTTCCGACAGGGTAGTATTGTTCCTTAATAACATTCCTGAAGGATCCCCAGGTGGTCGTGACTAAAAATAATGAAGTTTCCTCTATTTCATTTTTCTCACGGAAAGTTTCCCGCCAATCTTTGACATGGGGAACTTCTTTGAGGAGCACAAAAGAAATATTTTCTCTATTCGAAAAGTTATGGATAGAAAAATACCCTTCTAGTAGATTCAACCACTTGTCAAAATAATTTACGTCAATCTGACCTTCAAATATAGGAATATCGAAGTTTATTTATGCCTTGAAGGGGGCGTCACCTCTGTTCAAACAAGATGCGTCGCTTGTTGGTAGCCGCCGAAGGATTTGTGCGAAACTATCCATCATCTCATTCCTCTGTTGTGTGAGGGCTTCCTCAATCAACATTTTGAAAGGATCTCCCTTCCTGTCATCTTTCTTTTCTCTTACCATGGGTGGTCACTTGGACGTGCGAGAGATTTTTTCCTCAAGAGAAACAAGCTCGAGACCCAACTCTTTGTACTCCGACCTCGTTGGGGACATGCATTAAGACGATAAGGAGAAGACCCCTCTGATACCACTGATCTAAATTTTATGAGTACAATGAAATGAATACAAATTATTAACAGGTGCTTAACACAAAATAATAGAGATTCAGTAAAACTGGTTTTCTTTTCAATAATGAAATAAGCTGAAACTATAAAATGCAGCGGAAACAAGCTTGCTGGAATGGTGGCGGCTTATCTTTGAGAAGAGATGTGACGACAGTGCACATTCGCAATAATAAGGATACAATGAGGATTTGAAGGAATTTTTACAATATTCAAGAATTCCCAAAACCCTAGACATCCAAAAACCTAACCCTAGGAGATGAAGCATCAAAAGTCATGTGGGCCCCGTTTGGGTAAGTTAGTACATCAACTTCCCAGGGTTGTAACTTTTGAATACGATATTCGTCTTAGGAGTGTGATAGCCCATTGGAAAGATATCAACGAGGAGATTAATTTTAAGGGATCAATAAATCATTTGGAAATAAATAAGGAGCTCAGTATCAAAAAAAAAAAAACTTTATTTAGGTCCTCGAAATGGCCCTGGAAGTTAAAACTGCTAAAAATAGTAAATTGCCAAAAAATTCAGAAAATTGTTTTGCGCCAGTTGGAAAAGGTGGGTGGACACCAATATCCATATGGATAAATCCTCCTTCCTCAGGAATAAATGGTCTCCATTGCATTGAGGCCCCCCATCATATGAGGAAATTTCTACTGAATGTTTCCTCGGGTGAGCCACTTGCCTTTGTACAGGAGTTGCCCTGCTTTGACGACTCGATAAAGCTGGATCCTTTGTTGTTGAGTTCCCTTGATCTATCTATCCACAATATGATCATTGGATGCATGTTGTATGCAGTCAGGGTTGAGCTCTGTTGGTTTTATCTGTTTTTCTACTTATGAGGTGTCCAATAATGGTGGGAAATAAGGGCGAAGGAGATCCACGTTGGACACTGGGTGCAGGCCAAGGAAAGGAGGAATTTTGAGTTCAAAAGAATTATCTCCTAGTTCCTTGGTGATATTGTACGACCCATAACAGAGTGGGTGAATCTTCCGATGGGGTCTTGTAAGGATTTTTTTCCGCAAGTGCAACCAAACTTTGTCACCCACCTGAAAGTTATGTGGAACTCGATGTTGATCATGGCACTGCTTGTACTTTTCATTGGACTTTTGTAGGATATCCTAAACCTGTTGGTAGATGTGATGGATCCACTCAATGAACCAGGTGGCGTTGTCATCTTCAGTTGGAGCAGGAGGTGATTTGGTCGAGGTGACCGCAAGGGGAAGTGAAACATCTATGGGACCCAATGGCTGGAATCCCAACCCCACTTGAAAGGGGTTGTGGCTGGTTGAGCTATGCAGGTCTCAGTTGTTGCTATGCTAGACATAGGGAAGCCTCTCATCCCATATTAGAGGGTGCTTTGAATTATACATGCGAAGGATATGCACAATCATTCGATTTACAACCTCAGTTTGGCCATGTGTCTGGGTGTGAAAGGCCATGGATCTGGTGAGCTTGGTGGTCAGCAGTGACCAGAGGCTCGACCAGAATGTGCTGAGAAATTGACTATCTCGATCTAAGACAATGGTTTGTGGGATTCCAAAATGTACCCAGACTCGTTCAAAGAAGATCTTGGCAGTGGCCTCTGCTATGATGCTCTTCATGCAGGCAACTAGAATCGCCATCTTAGAAAAGTGATCAACAACCACAAAAACACATTCATTTCCCTGCTTGGTGGATGGGAGGCCCAACATGTAGTCCATTGAGATGGATTCCCATGGCCTGTCAACAGTAGGAAGAGGGGTGTACAGGCCCTGTTTTTTAGTGGCCGGTTTGGTAATAGTGCAGGTAATGCACGACCTTATAAAATTGCTAACCTCATGTCGAAGTTACGGCCAGTAGAAATGTTTATGTAGCATCGCCACTATCTTTTCGACACCGAAGTGTCCTTCCACCCGACTGTAGTGGGATTCCTAGATCAGCTTCACTCGCTCACTTGATGGAAGACAGATATGGCCCAGATGACACAAAAACCCATCCTGAAGATGAAAATTATTGACAACTGTGTTTGTACCCAACATTTTGGTAGGTGGGGGCAAATTCAGGGTCTGTCTCATAGAGTTGGGGCCATCTAGACATCTCATGGCTGCAAGATTCTAGCACCGTGGTGAGTGCAGTGACTGGCGGTCTATAGAGGTAATCAACGATGTGATTTGTGCTTCTTGTTTTATACTTGATGTTGAGGTGGAATTGCTACAAATATGTGGACCACTTTTGATGGCAGTCATTCTGCAATTTTCCCTGTTTCTGCATGAGCTATAGTGTCTTATGGTCAGTGTGGATGACTGTCTCCTTCCCAAGAATGTAATGTCTCCACTGGTGGCATGCTTGCACAATGGAGTACATTTGTTTTCCATAAGTAGATTACTTACAAACAGTATCTGATAGTGTCTCACTATGATAGGCCACAGTGTGGCCGTGCTCAGTGAGAATGGCACCCACGACATAGTTTGAAGCATCTGTCTCGATCACAAAGGGATGTTGCAGGTCTAGTAGTGAAAGTAATGGGGATGAGCACAAGCACTGCTTCAAATCATCGAACGCTTGTTGTTGGGACCAGCCCCACACAAATTTCACCTTACCACCACCCCTGTTTATTTGGCTGAGGGACCATGCAATATAGGAGAATCCCAACATGAACGTGCGGTAGAAATTGGCAAGGCCAAAGAAGCTCTGAAGCTCAGTGAGTGTTTTTTGGGATGGCCAGTCACGAATGACATGGATCTTGGCTGGATCCACATTTACACCATGCTGATCCATTATGTAGCCTAGGTAATGGACCCTGTCCATGCCAAAGGATCATTTTTCCAAGTTAGCGTATAGCTTGTTTTGTCGCACGTTGTGCAAACCTGTTGAATATGCTACAAGTGTTTGGCCCAAGTCTTACTGTAAATTAGAATGTCATCTATGTACACCACTACAAAAGTATTGGTGAATGGTTGCAGAATATCATCCATCATCCTCATGAAAGTGGCTGGAGCATTTTTCAAACCAAAGGGCATGACCAACCATTCAAAAAGGCCTTCCTTTTAGTTGAAGGCAGTCTTCCATACATCTATCTGTTCTATCAGGACCTGGTGGTAGCTAGACTTCTGATCAATATTACTGAAGTATTTGGCTCCCTGAGTTGATCAAGGAGGTCATCAATTTAGGGAATCGGGTACCATTTTCTGATTGTGATTTTATTCAGAGCCCGATAATCAATACAGAGTCACCAGGTTCCATGTTTCTTCTATACCAACACAATTGGGCTCCCGCAAGGTGATGAGCTAGGGAGGATGTGCCCCTTGTGGAGTAGTTCTTGGATCTATCGCTTGATCTCCTCATTCTCTAACAAAGAGTGACGATAGACTCACCCATTGGGGAGCGGTGCACTGAGGATCATATCGATGGGGTGCTTGTTCTAGCAGTGCAGAGGTACCCCTGTAGGTGAGGGGGAGATATCTGAGTATTCTTCCATGACCTTATCTACTTGCTTCTGTTGTGTGGAGAGGTCGGTCGCAGAGACCCTAGTTGTGGCCATGATCTTTTTCTTATTCTGAGAGTGAATCATGAAGAATACAAACTTCCCCATCTGAGACATGACCTTTCTGCATTGCTTAGTAGAGATCAAGGAAATAACACTAGGTAGGAATGCCTTGGGTATCCTGTACAATTTCCTATTCAATGTAATAATAACACTACGAGGCCTAGACTCATATATAGAATGACGTTTCCATAAATAAGGTTGGCCCAAAAGAAGATCACAAACTTCGAGAGGAGAAACATAACACAATACCTCATCTTTGAAGGGATTGATGTCATACGACAGTCGACACTGTTGTCTGACACGGATATCGCTTCCTTGATGGAGCCATCTAATGGTGTAGAGTTGTGGGTGCGACGTTGTTGGCAGGGCCATATGCTTGATGACCTTTACTGAGATGAGGTTCTTCTGGATACCACTATCAACGATGAAGTGCAGCGGGGTGCCTTTTACCCACATATGTGAATGAAAGAGGAGTTCTCCTTCTTCTGGCTCATCTGGTTCAAAAGGATGGAGCTTGGTGGTAGAAACGGTGGAACTAGGTTCCACGTCAATGATCTATCTTCCCCTTTCTGGTTCTAGCTTAGAGTTAGAATCTGCATCTGATTCAGAGGCTTTCACTTCGGCCACCAATGAATTCTTTGAGAGACAGTCAGGAGTGGTATGGCAAGGGCTCTTATGGAAGTCGCACCACTTCTCGGTATCTTTCTTTGTGTTTTTAGTGTCCTTCTTTGCTTGCAGCTTGGACTGGTTGTCCTAATACTGTCCATATTTTCTATGTCCTTTGTTTGGTGGGTTGGGGCTGCCCTTTCCTGGATTTTGTTTTGAGGGGTTCCCAGGCCCAAATTGCCGCGTCTTTTGTTTGAGATTTTACTCTTTTTTGATAGCATATCGGTAGGTCACACCCAAGGATGAGATGTCCAGAAATTTCGTTTCGGTTTGGATGTATCTATGCAGAGCACCACGATACTTGAGCACTAGATGTAGCTCTGAATCTTTGATACCCAACTTGGTGTGCAAGGTATGGAAGATATTTGTGAAATCTGGCACTTCTTGGTCTCTTTCTTGCCGCAGTGTGGTCCATTTGGTATATAGGTCATCATAACTTCTGACACGGTAGTACTATTTCTTAATAGCATCCATGAAGGATTCACAGGTGGTCATGACTGAAAATAATGAGGTTTCCTCTGTTTCCTTTTGCTCACAGAATTTTTCCCACCAATCTTTGACATGGGGAACAAATTTGAGGAGCGCAAAAGTAATCTTTTCTCTATTCGAAAAGTTATGGACAGAAAGATACCCTTCTAGTAGATTCAACCACTTGTCTACAACATATGCATCTATATGACCTTCAAATATAGTAATATCGAATTTTATTTGTACCTTGAAGGGGGAGCTTCCTTCGTTCGAAGAAGATGCGTCGCCTGTTGGTAACCGCTGAAGGATTTGCATGAAACTATCCATCATATCATTTGTTTGTTGCATGAGAGCTTCCTCAATCAACAGTTTGAAAGGATCTCCTATCCCATAATCTTTATTTTCTCTTGCCATGGTAGGTCGCTTGGGCATGCGAGAGCTTTTGTCCTCAAGAGAAATAAGCTTGAGACCCAACTCTTTGTACTCCGACCTCGTTGGGGACATGCATTAAGACGACAAGGAGTAGACCCCTATGGTACCACTGATATTGATTTTATGAGAATAATGAAATGAATACATATTATTAATAGGTTCTTAAAACAAAATAACAGAGATACAGTAAAAATGGTTTTCTATTCAATAACAAAATAAGATGAAACTGTAAAATGTAGCAGAAACATGCTTGCTGGAATGGTGGTGACTTATCTCTGACAAGAGATGTTACGGAAGCACGCATTCGCAAGAAGAAGGTTACAATGAGGATTTGAAGGCCTATTTACAATAATCAATAATTCAAAAAACCCTAGACATCCAAAAAACTAACCCTAGGAGATGAAGCGCCAAAAGTCATGTGGGCCCCATTTGGGTAAGTTAGTACATCAACTTCCCGAGGTTGTAACTTTTGCATACGATCTCCATTTTAGGCGTGTGATATCCCATTGGAAAGGTATCGTCAAGGAGATTCATTTTGGGGGTAATTAATTCCTTTGAATATCATTGAGGATCTTGATCCCAAAAAACCTTCAATTAGGCCCTCAAAATGGCCCCAGAAGTTAAAACTGCTAAAAATAGTAAATTGCTAAAATTGTTTGAAAATTGTTTTGAGCGAGTTAGAAAAGGTGGGTGGCTATAGATATCCATATGGATCAATCCTACATACTTAGGAAGAAATGGTATCCATTTCATTGAGCTCCCCCATCAGATGAGGAAATTTCTATTGAATTTGGCCCCGGGTGAGCCACTTGCCTTGGTGCAAGAGCTGCCCTTCTTTGACAACTTGATAAAGTTGGATCCCTTGTTGTCGAGTGCCCTTGATATGTATGTCAAAAATATGATAATTGGATTCCTTTTATATGCAATTGAGGTTGATCTCTGTTGGTGTTATTTGTTCTGCTACTTCTGAGGTGTCCAATAATGGTGGGAAATAAGGGCAAAGGAGATCCATGTTGAACACTGGGTGTAGGCCAAGGAAAGGAGGAATGTCTAGCTCAAAATCATTATCCCCCATGGCCTTGGTGATAGTGTACAACCCATAATGGAGTGGGTGAATCTTTCAATGGGGTCCTATAAGGCGTTGTTTCTTCAAGTGCAACCAAACTTTGTCGCCCACCTGAAACTTATGTGGCAACCGATGTTGATCATGGTGCTATTTGTACTTGTCATTGGACTTCTGTAGGATATCCTGAACTTGTTGGTGGATGTGTTGAATCCACTCAATGAATCGGGTCTCTTTGTTCGTTTCATTTGGATTAGGATATGAGTCAGTCGAGCTAACCGCAAGGGGAAGTGAAACATCTATGGGACCCAATGGTTGGAATCCCAACCCCACTTGAAATGGGTTGTGGCCGGTTGAGCTATGCAGGACTCGGTTGTAGATATGCTTGACATAGGGAAGGTTCTCATCCCATGTGTGAGGGTTCTTTGAATTGTACATGTGAAGGATATGCACAATCATTCAATTTAGAACCTTAGTTTCGACATCTATCTGGGGGTGGATGGACATGGATTTGGTGAGCTTGGTGTCCAGCAGTGACCAGAGCCTCGACCAGAATGTGCTAAGAAATCAACTATCCCAATCTGAGAGAATGTTTTGTGGGATTCCAAAATGTACCCAGACTGGTTCAAAGAAGAGCTTGGTAGTGGCCTCTGCTGTGATTCTCTTCTTACAGGAAACCAGAATCGCCATCTTAGAAAAGTGATCAACAACCACAAAAACACAGTTATTTTCCCTCTTGGTGGACGGGAGGCTTGACATGTAGTCCATTGAGATGGATTCCCATGGCCTGTCAGGAGTAGGAAGACGGGTGTACAAGCCCTATTTCTTAGTGGTTGGTTTGGCAATAGCGGAGGCAGTGCATGACCTGATATACTTGTTGACCTGCTGTCAAAGTTTCATCCAGTAGAAATGTTTCTGTAGCATCGCCACTATCTCTTCGACACCAAAGTGTCCTAACACCTGACTGTAGTGGGATTCCTAGATTATCTTCGCTCGCTCACTTGATGGAACACATATATGGCCCAGACGACACAACAACCGATCCTGAAGATGGAAATTATTGACAACTGCGTTTGCACCCAACATTTGGTAGGTGGTGGTGAAGTCAAGGTTTGTCTCATAGAGATGGGGCCATCTAGATGTCTCATGGACACGATAGTCTATCACCGTGGTGACTGCAGAGACTGGTGATCTACAGAGGCAATCAACGGCATGATTGGTGCTTCCTGTTTTATACTTGATGTTGAGGTGGAATTGTTGCAAGTATGTGTACCACTTTTGATGGCGGTCATTCTAAAATTTTCCTATCTCTGCATGAAATACAATAGCTTATGATCAGTGTGGATGACTGTCTCCTTCCCAAGAATGTAATGTCTCCACTGGAGGCATGCTTTCACAATGGAGTACATTTCTTTGTTGTAAGTAGGGTGGTCATGCTGAGTGAGAATGACACCCATGGCATAGTCTGAAGCTTCTTTCTCGATCACAAAGGGATGTTGCAGGTCTGGTAGTGAAAGTACTGGGGCTGAGCACAAGCGTTGCTTCAAATCATCATACGCTTGTTGTTGGGACTATCCCCACACAACTTTATCCTTACCACTACCCCTGTTTATTTTGCTGAGGGCCCATGCAATATGGGAGAATCCCAACACGAACCTGTGGTAGAAATTGGCAAAGCCCAAGAAGCTCCGAAGCTCAGTGAGTGTTGTTGGGGCTAGCCATTCATGAATGACTTGGATCTTGGCTAGATCCACATGTACGCCATGCTCATAAATGATGTAGCCCAGGTAATGGACCCTCTCCATGCCAAAGGAGCATTTTCCCAAGTTGGCATATAGCTTGGGCTATTGCAGAGTCTACAAAACCTGTTGAATATGTTGCAAGTGTTCAGCCCAAGTCTTGCTATAAATTAGAATTTCATATAGGTATACCACTACAAAAGTATTGGTGAATGGTCACAGGATATCATCCATCATCCTCATGAAAGTGGCTGGAGCATTTGTCAAACCGAAGGCCATGACCAACCATTCAAAAAGGCCTTCCTTTGACTTGAAGGTGGTCTTCCATACATTTGTTTGTCCTATTGGGACCTGGTGGTAGCCAGACTTCAGATCAATATTACTGAAGTATTTGGCCCCCGTGAGTTGATCAAGGAGGTCATTGATTTAGGGAATCGGGTACCAGTTTTTGACTGTGATTTTTTTCAGAGCCTGATAATCA
>SNQJ01S0204298.1:0-16583 GCA_010110895.2 Picea sitchensis
TTCATCCATTAGGTCTTTGTCATCAATATCAATTCCCATGTATTGAAAAATATTTTTAATATTTCCACAGAAGTTTTCAACCAACACTATAGAAGGGTAGCTTTCTTTATAATTTTTACAAAATACTAAATAGAAATATTTAATGGAATAAAGACTAGCAGGTCTTAACTTCTCGTACCATGATCTTTCCTTTTCTTCTAAAGTTACCATAAACATCTTCATCAAGCAGTCTTCATGCAATTCAACCCCTAGCTTATGTATGTGTGTGTGAAATTTGACCAAATGAAAAATAACATCATCTCCTTCCTCATCTCTGAATTTTGGCAAGTATGTCTGTCAATCTATACGAGGAAGGAAATTTTGAAAACCAAGAATATGATAACGATTCATAGGAGCATACCTTATAGATTGAGAATCCATCTTCATACAGTGGAGTCGTTAGTGATGCTTTGAATTCTGGACTATGCCGACAGTAGAGTCGCCAAGTGAATGATGCATAACCTATTTGTGTCTGACTATTGTTCACCATCAACAATCAGATCTTGATCTTTATCGTTCTTTCCCAGGGAATATTTCACCTTCTCTCCCCGGAAACAATGCCAAAATGTTATCACTCTATAATTTCACTTGGTTGTGGAAGGAAAACCCAGAGCTAACCACAAACCAACTTGCACATTGGAAGTTAGGCCTTCCAACCCAAAGAGGACTCTCTCTGGTAACTCGGCCATATAAAAGACGAGTTATTTAATAAGAACAATGGCTAGATCTTCAGTTGAGTGAGGTTTTAAAATGATTGTGGTGGTAGAGCTAGGAGAAAGTAACCATTGGGCATGGAGTCTAAACTAGCTGAAAACTAATCAAAACTACCAAGATGCTAGTTGTATGATCAATGATTGACAAAGGCAAGGTAGATAGCATAACTCAGATACTTAGATCATCTTTGTAGGTGTAGTTTGAGAAGGAGATAACAGTCCACTACAATAGGGCGTCAAATATGAATCCTAATGCAGCTTTAGAAGGAAAAGGTGGAAATATTTGAATATATGTAGTAGAGCATGAAACCATGAATTCTGAAACATTTAATCTTATTCAAATTTTTAGAAGACACCACATCCAAATGAAAATACTGAGAAAGGAAACACAATCACATGGAGAAAACATAGACTGGAAAATTCTATCACATGAATCCTTGGATCAAAAATCATATAGCTCTGATCCTAGCAAAATTTGATTAATATAAGCCAAATACAATACACAGAGCAGAATAGTCTTCTTTCACTCTACTCTCCCCCCTCCTCGTCCTCTTTTCTTTCATCATATATAGGATTACATTACATTCTATCTCAAGAGGGTCAAAATCTTTAGGGTTTCTATTTTTAGAAGGAGTTATAACAGATTAATAACTAATTACACCAGACTCCTATATTTTAGGGGTTTGTTTCTTGACTAATTTATACATAAAAAAACTCAACAAATTACACTATCTTAGGGAAAAATAAATAATTATTCAAGTATTCATGGTGATTTAGCATGCTCAATCCACCTGGCAGTCGAGTAACCTTGATTTGTGTAGACTGTACCATTTCGCAACAAACTGGGAAATTTGTTGTGAAATATTTGTTTTCAGCAAATTTCGCAGTGAACTGGTAATTTCGCCTTTTCTCCCAAATGGAGAACTGGGTTGAGATTTTTTTTTTTCAAAAATTTAATAACGTTATAATTCTTCTCCAAAAAAATGAGAAAAACCCAGTTCACGGTTCTTGAGAAAAACCCAAAATGGTTGTAGGTGATGGTGGCTCATTTCTCGAAAACTGTGAAGCATTTTGACTTGAAATTAAACTGGTTTGTTCATATTACCCTGATGTATCTCCATAAAAATTTTGTGGAAAACAGACATACGGTTTAAAAGTTATGATGAAAATACACTTTCGTTGCAAAATTGCCTTAACGCTACAAAAGTTCTTGTTCGCTGCAAAAGTGTGATTATGCTGCAAAAATTCCACAACGCTGCAAAATGAGCAAATAGGCTCATAAATTGGCACAAAAAATATAGGGTGTCAACAGTGACGATGCCAAGTATGCAATGAAGGGGGAGGTAACAATATTGTTCCATCTTGAGTCATGTGTTTTGTTGGAAGCTCAGGATGTGTTATATGTACCAAGACTGAAGAATAATTTACTCTCAATCTCAATTACGGAGGATAGGGATTTTTTCATTATGTTCAAGAAAGGGCAAGTACTCATATGTGTAGAGGGAGATATCCCTGACACAACAATCAGAATTAGGGTTAGAAAGAGAGATTTATATATGTTGCAAGGAAATCATATTCAAGCCTTGGTACATGACGGTGACAACCTGTGTGAGTTATGGCACAAGAGGATGGGACACCTACACTACAAGGCGTTGCCAATCCTGAGGGAGATTGTCACTTGTCTCCCAGATTTCATTGTTGAGTAGCAGGGCATTTGTAGAGGGTGTGCAGTAGGAAATAATGCTAAGGATAATTTTCTAAGTAGCAAGAGTAGGTGCAAGGGGATATTACATCTTATACATTGAAATGTGAGTGGACCGATGTCAATGGCATTAATGAAGGGAGCACTATATTATGTGATGTTCATTGATTACCTTTCCAGGAAAACCTAGATCTTCTTTATGAAGACCAAGGATGAGGTCTTCAATCGATTCTGAGATTTCAAGGCCCATGTAGAGAACCAGACAGGGAAGAAGATCAAAGTATTGAGGTCAGATAATGGGGGAGAGTACACCTCCAATGACTTCAAGGATTTTTACAAGAGGCGGGGATCAAGAAGGATTTGAAAGTCTCATACAACCCTCGTCAAAATGGGTTTGTGGAGTGAAAGAACCACTCCATCATCAATTTTGCAAGGCTTATGATACATGACTAGGATCTACATATGTTCCTTTGGGTAGAGGCGTGTAACATAGAAGTATATGTGGAAAACAAGAGTCCTCATAGGATATCGTAGGACAAGACTCTTGAGGAGGCATTCATAGGAGTCCAGCCAAAGATAGGACTTTTGAGGATCTTTGGTTGTCTAGTATACATCCATGTTCATGTGGAGAAGAGAACTAAGTTGGAGCCTTCATGAGAGAAGGGCATATTTGTGGGATATAGAGATACCTAAAAATCTTACAAGATCTTCATACTAGCGCAAAGGAAGACAATTGTGAGTAGATACATTAAGTTCGAGGAGAACATGTCATCTAGGAAGTCTCATGAGTTACCACTAGTGGCATAGGACAAGGAGCAGGAGGCTCCAAAGGGAGAACAACATTCAAAGGCTTCCAGTTCAAGGAGTCAACATTCAGGTGGTGAGGAGGAGTTAGCCCCTTCCATCTATGTCAGGAGACCCAGTTGGTTTGAGCAAACATTGAAGGATGCTCAAGAGCATGTTCAAGCTCCTAGGAGAAATTACGGAGAGCAGGCCTCTTAAGAAGTTTCCAAAATTCATGGCACTAATAAGTAACATCATTGAAGAAGAAGAAGACTATCAGGTTTATCAGGATGTTATGGTGCAGGATGATGTGTGGGACATTGTGCTAGGATCAGAGGGATGGTGAGTTCTAGGTGGCTCTTCTAGAAGTACCTTCCTCGCTAAGAGGAAGTGTTGATGT
The DNA here is from genome assembly GCA_010110895.2 of Picea sitchensis. Taxonomy (NCBI): domain Eukaryota; kingdom Viridiplantae; phylum Streptophyta; class Pinopsida; order Pinales; family Pinaceae; genus Picea; species Picea sitchensis. The sequence goes on from SNQJ01S0204298.1 coordinate 3,638, forward strand.
TTATAGAATCAAACGGGTATTTCCTCACAGGTCTAAGTGTCTAAATGTGTGGAAGTAGTCCAAATGACCTTTTCAAGAACTTTGGAAATTCACTTTAATTAAAGTAAGCATTAAAATGAATGTCTTTTTAATTATTGAGTTAGGAAAAGTTTAATAAAATGTGATTTAATTAAATTATCGATTCAGACTTAATCTCAATCATTGATCTCAAGTGAGGTGAGATCTAATCTCAATCGTTAATCACTTTGGATATTAGAGTTAGGGATTCAAATCAATGTTATAAAAGACAGCCAAGGTGAACGGAGAAGACACGTCTATTTGGAATTAGTGACTCATAGAGAGAGAAACGAAGGATTTTTTCTCAAAGAGATATTAACAAGGTTGAAGAAGGAATTTCACCTAGATATTAGTTTAGTCCAACGGAGAAGAGAAGCTAGTGGGAAACAACAGACATATTTGATATAAAGGACATATATGGGAAACTTATTAGCAATAGGTACAACCACAGATCATTCCACACAGATCCATAGACAACGTCGTACATACGGAACAAATAGCTCAGGGTGCATACATGCGCACCAGATAAGTGTTCTAGGGCACGTACATGCACACCAGATAGGTGGTCCAAGGCACGTACATACGCGTCAGACAAGTAGTTGGGGCACGTATATACACGCAGTGTAGAGGACACAAGCGCATACATACATGTTGTACAGGTTGTGTTGGACACGTAGTGGTCATTGGTATAGGGTCGTATAGTAGGGGCGGAGTTGTTGGGCTCCAGGTATTGGTTGTATGTTTTTGTTTCTATTCTTAGTCGGCAGATTTCACAATTTGGGAGCCCTTGTAAGCTTAGAGTCATTATTTAATGAAAAGATGATTTGAAGGGAAAAATTTATGTGTGCATGTGTGAAGTTTGTGTTACAGATCAAAATTACTCACTTCAATAGTGTCGCAAGTGTCGTCATTACAAGTGTTGTAAGTGTCGCATCTTGTCTGCAAGTGTCGCATATTGACCGCAAGTGTCGTAAAACATCATACTGCCATCTTTCTTATGTCGTGCCTCTAACGACATCATAAGGACATTTAAGACACCTCAAAGACTAGTTTTGAAGAGGAGAAATCAATTGACAAGGAGTACAAGCCTTTTGCCACCGAAAAACCACTAAAAAGTCAATTTTTGGAAGGGAGCGCTCCCCTATGATCTGTTAAAGAGTGTTGCCGCTCTATACCCTCTTTCAGGGGAGCGTTCCAACGCTCTGTGTCCCTTTTGAGGGAGCGCTATCCTTTTTTGGGCAAAATTTGGTTTGTTGTAGGAAATCAGGGAAGAATCCCCTCAATCTCTGAGGTTGGTTGGATTCGAATATGAGTTCAATGCATGATCTTAGGGAAGATCCACAACTGAAGGAGAGGAATCCTCAACTTATCCAAAATATCTCTCAAGTGGTTGGGCCTCTCCAAGCTTATATAAGGAGGCCTTCTCATGGTGAAAGGGAGATGAAAAGATTGGAGGTATGAAACCTATGATCTCATACGCAACATACAATAGATGGAGATTGAGAATTACACAAAACTTATGATCCCATAAGTGAGATGCCATTGAAGCATAATCAATGTAGATTACTTGAGCAAACTGGTTGGGCAAGGAGAGCTAGAAGAAGTTGTTGCACCTTCATCAAAGGATTGTAAGTACTCTTCATTTGTTCTCATTAATATACATACATGCTTGGCTTGTTTCTTTCAAGTTTATGTTTGCTCCACATGAACTTGTCTTCAATAAATAGATCTTTATTTGAGATCATCTCAGTAGAATAGAAATCTTGTTTTATCTTTGTTTGTTCTATAGGACCTATCGAGGAGCTTAGGATTGAAGCTCAACTTGGACTTTACGAGGTTCTATAGGACCTATCGAGGAGCTTAGGATTGAAGCTCAACTTGGACTTTACGAGGACAAATTCCATTTAAAAGGGTACACTTTTATGCTTCCTCTTCATTCATTAGCTTAATAAGATCTAAAAGGATGTCAGTGACCAATGATAGCACCCTTTCTGTCTTGGTTTTAGGGGTCTAGATACCAAGAGGGAGTCTTCTTGTCCGCAGGAGGATTCACCTATAACAGAAATTGGCAACTACACTGGGGAGGAGCTCTGATTTTTGTTTCCTTTACTAGATATTTTTTTAGCCCTTTGCCCACTTCTTGACCTTCTCCATACTGTCTTTGAATTGATTGGCTCTTAATTTCATCACCTTCAAGTTGATTAACTGAGTTTGCTTTATTTTTTTACTTTCTGGGCATTTTTTCTGAATTTTTAGAGGCCAGCGCCCCCCTACCCTTGTTACCATAGTGTTGGCACTCCCTACTGGTCTCACACAGAGCGTTGGAATGCTCTGGTTCCACTTACACCAGAGCGCTACCCCTTTTTTGTGCAAAATCCTCTAGGTTTTCATTCTCTGAAGTTCAATTTTTGCTTTTTTCACTTGCTTAGGGTCTTATCATCTCAGTTTATCTTTATCTTCGCCTTTAATACTCTGTTTTCTAAGAATTGATCTCTTCTTGTTTGGAATTTTGACATTTTCTTTCCTTTCCTTGAAGTCACTCTTTGTCTTTGTTGATTTAGAGTCGTCTTATTGTTTTCTTCTCATTTATCTGGCTGAGTGAAAACTTTTGTAAGGAGTTTCAAGGGTCTTTTGTACTTTTCCTTTTGATCTTTGAGGTCATTTTCCCAAGCAATTAGTTTTGAGTGGTTTCTCTATTCTCCCTATCTTTTCTTGGATTCTTCTTCGCATTTTATTGTCTTCCTTGAATGCTTTCATTTAAAGTAGCGGAATTGCATGTTTTTTACTTTTTGGGACATTGTGAATCTGTAATGATAAATGTTTTCTCCTTCTCCTAGCATAGCTTTCATTGAAATGAAAATATTGCATCTTCATCTCTTTGCATAACTTTCGAGTTAGTCAAAACACCATATTGTCCACGCCATTTTCCTTTTGAGTAACAACAGCTTTAAAAATTAAGCACTAAACTAAACATTGATTAGATATTTTTACATTTTCTCATAGAAAACCTACATTAGATTAGTTTTAGGTCTTTGGAATAGATGTGAAAGATAACTTTCCAAAGCTACAAACAAACATAGGATCTTGTGTTAGGGAGCGGCGAAATCCAATTGTTGCATTTTTTCCTGGGAAGCCCTTCTCACATAAGGGTCAATCACGAGTTCGCCTTGAGACTAGCAGAGTTACTCACCCTGCTTTTTGGTATTGGTGTAGAGATTGTGCACATTATGGGGGTCGCTTGAAGGTATACCCACAATGATGAGTGGAAGCCTTTCAAGTTTATTTCGGGCTAGATACCCTACCCTTGCGCGTGGATCGGACTGTCAATTGTTTCCCAAGGCATCATTATTGTAGTTGGTAACCTTAGTGGCCTATCTCTTTAGGGTATTTACACAAGGTGACTCTGGAGGGGCAAGTCTTCACAGTACCTGGAATCTACGTTGGCCAGACTCACTCGGGCTCCTTGGAGGATATACCCATGATTATGTGTGGGAGCTTGCACCAGGATGTAAGTCCATTAAGTAGGTCGTCAACGTAACTTTTCCACCTGCTCTATCTCAACCCCTTCTTACTTTATTCCCGCGATGTTGGATTTCATCACCAACTAGAGTGCTCATTGTGAGAAGGTTTTGTTTTCTTGCTTGCTTACTAGATTTTTAGCGTGTGTTGTTTGTTCTCCCTAGAAGAATCTAGGTTGGAGCTTTATTTTTATGGCGTCAGTTCCCTGGATGACCAATGAAGGAACTCCTTTGCCAGGGGAACCCTTTGTTTTTCCTTCTTACAGAAACTTTAGTCCTCCTTACATCGCTACTTTTAGCCTTCCAGGTCTCACAATTGGGTTACCGGTATGGTTGTTTTCCACTCCGGTCATATCGAATTCAGGTGCTTCAGATGTAAGCACACCGCCCACACATCAACCTCATGTCGACCTTTCACCATCTTCGTCCGTCAGGTCTCCTTCCATTTCTCCTTCTTCACCTAGTGAAATCTCTAAAGCAAGTAGCCATATTGATAAGAAGAAGAAGAAACAGAAAGAGAAGAAGAAGAACCAGAAAGGGACCAAGCCTCTAACTACATCAAATGTTGGATCTAAGAAACCAGCTACTATTAATAGTATTGGGAGTGTTGATAAGGTAGATAAGGTTAAAATGAAGAATCTGAAACCCAAATTCCCTTGCAGTCTTTGTAAGGGTGAACATTTTATGAGGGATTGTCCTAGTATTCCCAAGGTCTTAGAAATATTGTCTTCCACGTCATCGGCCTCTGCTAGTCATGTTGGTGATGCCCCGTCAACTAGTGACGTTAAGGTTGGTAAGAAGAAGACAACTGTCAAATTCCCTTGCATGTTATGCAAAGGTGATCATTATTATCACCTTTGTCCTCGTATAGACGAGGCTTCTTCTCTTTTGGAAAAACTTCAACTTCCAAAAGGTTATCATAAGCTTTCTCCCAACCAATCGTTAGTTGATGGACTGGTCAATCCGGCTCCATCCCCGATCAATCCGGCTAATCAGGTGGTCAATATAGTTTCATCCTTGGTTGAACCACTCGCCAAAGTAGCTAATCCAGTTCTGTCATCGATCAGCCCCACTTTTCATCTAGAAAGTGAAACCCAAGTGACTGATCCAGTCCTGTCCTTGGTCAGTCCCACCCTTCATCCAAAGAGTGTCAAAGTGGTCGATCTGATTCCACCATCGATCCATCCCACTCCTCCTCTGATGAGTGCCAAAGTGGTTGCTCCGATTACATCATCGGCCAATCCCACTCCTCCTCTAACGAGTGCTAAAGTGATTGATCCAGTCCCTTCATCGGTCAATCCCACCCTTCATCCGAAGAGTTCCAAAGTGGTTGCTCCGGTTACATCATCGGTCAATCCCACTCTTCCTTTGAAGAGTGCCAAAGTGGTTGTTCCGGTTACATCATTGGTCAATCCCACTCTTCCTTTGAAGAGTGCCAAGGTGGTCGATTCGATCCCATCATCGATCGATCCTACTCTCCCGCTAGAGAATACACCTGATTCTACCCACATTTTTCTCGTTGAAACAGGATCTACCGTGTCGGGGGGAATTCCTCCTTCTCCTGAGAAAACCCTTCCAAGTAATGAGGCCATCCTTTTTTATTGGGGTATGCTAACTGGAACTCGTCTTCCCTCTCACATGCCTTTCAAGATTACAGTAAAAGTTTGTGGTTGGGACGTTCCTCATGCACTGATAGATGAAGGTTCGTCCGTTAGTATTTTGTCCTTTATTGCTTGGAAAGCTTTGGGTTATCCTAAGCTTGTGTCTGTTACCTAGACTATGTTCCCTTTCAACAGAAGAACCAGACACCCTTTAAGGATCCTTCCTCAGTTTCCCATAACTTTGGGAGGGAAAACAGTCTTTATTGATGTTATGGTAGTCCAGGATCCCTTGGATTTTGATTTACTCCTTGGGAAAGATTATGTCTATGCCATGAAATCTATTGTGTCCACTCTCTTTCATGTGATTTCTTTCCCGCACGATGGAAGAATGGTGACTATTGATCAACTTTCGTTTGTTGGCCATGACTTGACCAACAACCCAATAACCTCCCTAACCGGGTCTTATATGCAGTCTGTATCACCCCTGCCACAGGTCAATTATGTGGCGTTATCTCCCATGACTTCAACTTCATATGACTTGGATCTGGTAGTTGACATGGTGATCTCTTCGGTAGGGATATTGGAGCCTGATCTCCTTACCCCTGACGAGACCCTCGACATGCGTTCCTTCCAGAGCACTCTTCTTCCATCCAATGAAGATCTCTTGGAAGCCATGACCGATTTTTGTCCCTTGACATGGTGTCCTTCCAGAGAATTATCCTCTTCAAAGCCATGATCAAGAAGAAGTCATGAGCATAGTTTCTCTCCTCTGTGGAAAGCTTGTTAAAAAATGAAATAGAGGCTACGAGCATAGTTTTTGTAGCAAGCTCGTTAAAAAATGAAACAGAGGTCATGAGCATAGTTTTCCTCTCTATAGCAAGCTCGTTAAAAAATGAAACAAAAATTTGGGGATTGAACCTGGAGCCCTGAGCGTAGTTCTTTTCCTGTGTCAAGCTCATTAAAAAATGAAACAGTCACCTCTCCTGTCAGGTCGAGTCTTTCGCCAAATATCGTAGATGTCGAGTCGAGTCTTTCGTTAGGTCTCATATTTGAACCTTCATTTCACCCACTTATATCCTTTTTCTCCATCTAGTACAGAAATTGGTGACAACCTCAAAGTCGGTGAATGAATTGAATCTTGGGGTGCATGTCTCCAGCCTTTGATGATCATTCTAGAGTTAGGCCACTAGCTTTTCAAGCTGGGGGCATACCGAGCTTATTCTTTGTTCTTTCTCGCACTCGTAAAAACATGATAATGTAACCGAGCAACCTTTTATCTCTTTTTCGAGCTTGCATGGATACACAAAAAAGGAACCCCTTGGAGTCTCCTTTAAGCTCTTTTCAAACTCTCTAAACATGAAAATATTTCCAAGGGATCTTGCTTCCTTTCCCACTCATTAAAAGGTTTGAAAGGGTGTCTTTCGAGTGATAATTTATCTCTTTTTCGGCCTCGTGAGACTAACATTATGAAAAAGGACAACACTGGAGTCGTCTTTAAGTCATTTTCAGACTCTCTAAATATGAAAAACAATTGAGTTTACCTTCTCTGGACTCGTTAAAACAATCATACATTGAAGGGACCATACGGGACCGAACCCTTACTTCTTTCAGTTCGTTAAACAAAGGAAGAGGGACTTATCGAAGGTGATTTATATCGAGCATGTGTTACCCTCCTCGATCTTGTTAAATTAAAAAGAGGTACTCGTCTATCTGGAGGGGGAAAAATTTGAAAGAAGCAAGCCAAGTAGTTTTTGAGAACTTTGCTAGTAACCTTACAGTTTCCCTTGAACACGACATTTTATCTTTGCATGCATTTCAATCTGTTGAACCTCTGCACTGAACTAATCCTTTGAGTTTCCTTACTCCTTTGGGTCACCCGACAAAAGTCACAGCATCCACTGCATCATCAAGTTTTGGTCCATGTCACATTTATGTTGTTGTGCCTCAGTGTTCAAGGGAAGTATCTGCCTCGAGAGTCAGCCATCACAAATATCCTGTTTCAATACCTGTGTCAGTCCATGTTCATTTGATCTACCAATTTACAAATCTGTGTTAGTTTTGTGTCATTGATGGGGAATACATCAAGGCCCTCCTACGACGATTCTATTGTTGACGAATTCAGCACAATATCCAGGAGCTAGACTTAGAAACCAATTAGTACTTTGGGACCTGCATGCCTCAATGGCAAGCCTCCTCACATCCGACAGTAGGCTTACATCATTGACCTCTGATCGGATGATTCAATGGATGTTCGAATTCATCTCATCCATTCACATTTGTTGGAATTTACTAGAGTACCTTGGGAATCATTGACATCAATGGTGATCTCCCTTGCGCTTGTTAACAGTTTACATCATTGATCGGTAATCAAGTGGTTTCTTCCATGTTCGACATCAGGACATATATTCACATGGTTAGATTTGTACTACATCGGGATTGGTAAGAAGACCCTGGGTTGAGTCATTCACTCTGATATATTCTTTACCCAAGTTGTGACGGAGTTTCTCTTGAATATTGACACATATATTGTTACATAGATCCACTTTGTATTGGTTGTGGTTATGTCTTGTCGTATCGTAGATCCACTGTGTATTTTTCATGGATACGATCAGGTTCATGTCATGGGAGTATAGATCCACATTGTATCTTCGGTGCCTATACCTTTTATCAATGTAATTATGGATCCGCGGTGTATTTTATGGCGGCCATACCTAAAAAGTCTTTATCACTCAAGCATAGGTATGCCTACCTTGGGTTTGAAACATGCCATAATATTTGTTTGATGGTTGTGTGCAGTTTCCGTCAGGTTCTCCAAGTCCATACCCTTGCTTGAAAAAATCTACAAAGTACTTCAGCCATCATCGTCTTCTAACTTCTCACTTTGGGGGGCAATCTGTTACACATCAAAATTACTCACTTCAATAGTGTCGCAAGTGTCATCATTACAAGTATTGTAAGTGTCGCATCTTGTCCGCAAGTGTCGCATCTTGACCACAAGTGTCACAAGTGTCGCAAAACATCATACTGCCATCTTGCTTTTTTCGTGCCTCTAACGACATCATAAGGACATTTAAGACACCTCAAAGACTAGTTTTGAAGAGGAGAAATCAATTGACAAGGAGTACAAGCCTTTTGCCACTGAAAAACCACTAAAAAGTCAATTTTTGGAAGGGAGCTCTCCCCTATGATCTGTTAGGGAGAGACGGTGCTCTGTACCCTCTTCAGGGGAGTGTTCCACTACTTTGTGTCCCTTTTGAGGGAGTGCTATCCTTTTTTGGGCGAAATTTGGTTTGTTGGAGGAAATCAGGGAAGAATCCCCTCAATCTCTGAGGTTGATTGGATTTGAATATGAATTCAAGGCGTGATCTTAGGGAAGATCCACAACTAAAGGAGAGGAATCCTCAACTTATCCCAAATATCTCTCAAGTGGTTAGGCCTCTCCAAGCTTATATAAGGAGGCCTTCTCATGGTGAAAGGGAGATGAAAAGATTGGAGGTATGAAACCTATGATCTCATAGTCAACATACAATAGATGGAGATTGAGAATTACACCAAACTTATGATCCCATAAGTGAGATTCCATTGAAGCATAATCAGTGTATATTACTTGAGCAAAGGGGTTGGACAAGAAGAGTTGGAAGAATCTGTTGCACCTTCATCATAGGATTGTAAGTACTCTTCATTTGTTCTCATTAATATACATACATGCTTGGCATGTTTCTTTCAAGTTTATGTTTGTTCAACATGAACTTGTCTTCAGTAGATAGATCTGTATTTGAGATAATCTCAGTATAATAGGAAGCTTGTTGTATCTTTGTTTGTTCTACAAGAAGTATCGAGGAGCTTGGGATTGAATCTCAACTTGGACTTTGCGAGGACAAACGCCATTTAAAAAGGAACACTTTTATGCTTCATATTCATTCATTAGCTTAATTATATCTAAAAGGATGTCAATGACCAATGATAACACCCTTTTTGTCTTGGTTTTAGGGGTCTAGATACCAAGAGGGAATCTTCTTGTCCACAGGAGGATTCACCTGTAATAGTTTAGTTTCTAATTTCTTTTGTTCTTTTATTTGTTTACAGCTAGTATATTTTATTTTGTGTGTTGTAATTTAATTATCATCAAGGAAAAACAAAAGGTAATAATTTATCTAGGTGTTGGGGATTGAGTTTTTCAACATAATATACTCATTATGAGTTCAACATGTCACTTGCGGGAATTGAGTCTGGTTGGGGAGGATAAAAATCATTCCTCCTAACCACCCGAGATAAACCCAATTGACAAGTTTGAATCATGGATATATCAATATTTTATTTATTTATTTTCATTTTGTATTCTTTGAAAACATATTTAGAATCTACATTACCTAATTCTCTTAAACTCTAACATTCCACTTTATGCTATCTTATCGTCCTTAAAGAGGAATGAGCCATGATTCATCTCATAAATTTTATTCCCCTTAGAAATTCTTCTTTATTTCACATTAAACGACTTCTCTACATTTGTTATGTAGGTCATATTCCCCTTCTTTTGATTTTTTTTATGAACGGGACCATCATGGGAGGTGCCACTATCAAACTATAGAAATATTTGAATTATGGTCCACATAGATGCAGGCAAAATCACTACTACAAAGAATATTATCTAATAAACATGAAAAAACTATAAAATTGGGGAGGTTCATGAGGCCACTGCTATAATAAACTAGACGGAGCAGGAGCAAAAAAGGGGCATAATTATTACTTTTGTTGCATGGAATAATCACTCTATAAACATTATTGATACTCATGGTCATGTGGACTAAACATTGGAAGTAGAGCATGCTCTTAGAGTTCTTGATGATTCTATTTATCTATTTGACAATGTTGCTAGTGTTGAGCCATATTTAGAGCTTCTATTAACCAAATTCTTAAGCAGGTACGCTAAGTTCTACCTATCAATTTGAATTTTGTTTGACATTTAGAGCATTTTTTTCAATTAGGCATCTTTCAAGCATGTTATCGCACAAGTTGTAGGTTGGGAAAAACCCAACCCAACATCCAAAATGGCGACAACTTTGAGAATACCTACCCACTGTCACCTTAGGCAGGTATTCCCGTCACTTTAGAGATGATAGAATCACCTCAAAGGGGGGATCCCGGTGATGCTAGAAATGAGATGGAAAGTGAGATGTATGAATGGAATCCCCCATAGGTCAAGTTACTAAATGGAATAAGGCTTAAGAATGAGTCTCAGGAAAGGTTTAAGGTTGTCAAGTCCTTGGGTACCTGCTGAGAGTGTTTTTACCTTCCCGAGACACAAGAAAAACCAACTATGTGCAACATATGTTAGATGGACAAGAAAGTTAAGCTTGTTGTCCCTAATAGCAGTAGTAAACAAAGATGTATATCAGCAATGAAATCAAATAACTACTACATATTAAACAACTTAAAGCATCAAAGATTAGTTGAGTTATGAAGCATAAAACATGTAGATAAATTCTCAACACTTTAGCACAACTTTAGTGGTATTTAGATGGTTGTAAAGATAAGTTTTCAGAGTATATTTATGACATCCCAGTGGTTGTAGTAGTTTTTTTCTACAGCAGCAACTTTTACCCAAATAAATCAACCAAAATATTGTCCAACAACAACCAACATCAAGTAGATTAATAAAAGCAACTTTCCAACTAATTCCAACGGTAAAAGAGTGAGAAATTAAGCTTGAAAAAGATAGTTTGTTGCATCCCTAATGGCTGTAGAATAAATTTGTAACAGAAGCAAGGTATCCTTGACCAATAAAAATGCCCTAGTGCCTCAATCAATCAATTAAGGCAAAGAATTGATTCCACTTTGAACAAAATCAACATCTCATAAAATCACGTATTTCAATGCGAGTATTTTACTTCTCCAATGCAATAAAAGATTAGATTAGTGCCTTTAAAATTGGGTGAATGAGGTATTTACCACAAAAGTTGGATCAAAAGTATCCCTATGGGTGTAAATACTCTTACTCACTAGGGTATTCCAACCAACTTAGGGTAAATCTAGGAGGGTGTAGACTCTTGTACTTATCCTAGCAACCCTTGCTCAAAAAATGACTTATAACCTTAACAAAAGGATGAATCAATGATGGAGGGTGTATCCAACATACTCCTCCTACATTTTTCACCAACAATGACCAAATATAAGCAAGAAATAACTAGCATATTCAATTTTTTCCTTACCAACTCCAAGAAATGAGATTTCAAACCCTAGTTCACCATGCAAAATGTTATCCAAGAGCAAAAGAGAAAGCCTTCAAGAGGTGCTCATCACTTCTTCTCATCCATTCACCAAAAGATAACACCATAAACCATTTGCAAGAGATATAGATACCAAAAATGCACAAGTATAATGAAAATTTCATCCAAGTATCCTTCTCCACATGGGAGAGCTATGTTATGAAATGAGATTCACATTATCTCTATTTATACAAAAGTAATAAAACATAGCGTTTCCACTCAGCAAGGGTAAAACATAAGATAAGGGGTCAAAAACCCTTATATTACCCCTTGCATCAAACAATAATAAACAATTCAACTAAATTTTAAATTTGCACAATTAAAACCCTAAAACAAGATGATGTCGCCCCTTTAGGGGACGTTTTGACACTTGTGCTAAGTTGTTGGCCTTGGAGAAGGGTGGTTTAGGATTCCAAAATCCATGTGTCCTCGATCCTTTCCTTTTCATCTTGTCCCAAGACTTCCTTCTTTCAAAATATGCCATATGTCCACATCACCACCTCAAGCCCCTCAAGTATGATGTCAAGCCCCTAAAGGTGACGTTTTACACCTCCAAAGAAAAATGTTTGTCTTGTGAGGGCATGGTGAGGTCGTCCAAGATATATTTTAGGCCTCCAAAGGAAAGTCATCATGATCGGTCATGTGGTCCCGTGGCATCCAACTTGTGGGCTTCAAGCCCCATGGAAGCCCAAGCTAGGATTGTTCTCCCAAAATTGACCACCAAGAAAGGTCCTGCAAAACAAAAGGGTATGCCCTCCAAATATCCAAGTCAAAGATATCATGACAAGTGTAAACCACATCTAATAACAAAGGAACCTAAACATTTACATCCAAACTACCTCATCAAATTAAACAAATGCTCAAAAACCTTATGCAATTGACCAAGTTTAAGTATGGGAGGGGTGTCATATAAGTCCTATTGGGTAGACCAAAGCCCTCAAGTAGGGGATGCTCCCAAGGATGGCCTTTCAAGATCATGTAGTGGATGATGAGGTGGAAGGGTTTTAGATTTCATAGTTCGATGAGTTTCATGACATACAAGGGCTTGTATTATCTCATTTATGGGTGCATTTGTAGAGGGTGTCTGGCACCTTCATTTGTGATGCACTTTTTCCAAGCCCATCTTCTTTCCATAATTTCTTTCTTGCATGTCTTAAAGAATAATTTGAAGGTCATTGTCTTGGCTTGGTGTCCATATAACGACAATGGCATTCACAAATACCTTGTGGAATGAGAAGGTTGGCTTGTGATGAGACCCCCTTTCTCTCAGTTGTGTAACTAAGAGCCATTACCATGGCTTGGTGACCAGATGATGGTAATGTCATACCTCTAAATAATCATGATCAGCATAGGTTGGCTCATGATGAGACCTCCCATCCTCCAACTAACCCCTTAAGAATTCACTATCATTTATTTTTATAGGTCCCCCTTTTCTTATAGAGAAGCGTTTAATTTTTTTCTTAGGGATCCCTAGGCAAAGCATCTCGAAGGTATATATTTAGGA
>SNQJ01S0204299.1:0-16583 GCA_010110895.2 Picea sitchensis
AATCCATCCATGATGAATTGGCAAGCTGGTATGACCTCTGCTACTTTTCTTTTGGTTCCAGTGGCTAGTTGTACCAACCATGGCTTAACATGTCTAACTGGTTGAAATTTACACTTATCAAGAGTCTGAGGGACCACATAACTCAAATTGGAACCAGGGTCAATTAAAATAGAAACTAGATGGTTGGCGATCATACCTTCCATCTCCACCACTGAAGCTTGGTGGTTAGCTTTTTTATTATCCAAAGATGCATAAATATGTGGCACGCTCCTAGCCACATCATTGACTATGATATGTTCTTGTATATTGTAGACTCTCCTGATGTTCTGATGTCTATGTGGACAATCCCTCAATAGATGTCCTTCTCCATAACCCCAACATTTCAAGGGTTCCTTCTTTGGGTTATCAATCTTTCCTGGGGTTGCTCCAAAAGGTTTATTTCCAATCTAAGACGGGAAATGTTTTTGATATACACTTCTAGTAGGAAGGATTATCCTAGAGACCTTCCTATAGTTATTAAAACTTGAGGATTTGAACCCCTTCTTATTGAATCTCGAACTACTCTTCTTCTTCCAGTCCTCGTGAGGTTCTGTCTGACTCCCAAAATATTCATAATAATACCTTGCCTTCTGGATATTGTCTTCTAAGGTCTTTGGCTCATCAAACTCAATCCTGTTATGATAAGTCTGAGGTAACCCAGTGATAAATAATTTCACTTTTACCTTTTCATCCTTTATGTAGGGTACATACCTCATCAGATCAAGGAATTTATTGACATATTCCTCTATGATGATTTTTCCCAACTTGAGTTCATAGAAATCCTTAGTCTTCCCATCAAAGTATTTCTCTGAAAGATGCTTCTTCTTGAAGTGTTTCTCAAAATGTTTCCATGATGATTCCTCTTCATGGATTCCTTTCACATTCTTAAGGTATTCCCACCAAATGGAGGATTTTCCATTCAGGTTGAAGATGGTTATTCGGGCCTTCAAGTTTTCAGAGTAGTCATGGACTCTAAAGTACTTCTTCAAACCAAACAACCAAGCTTCTGCCTCTTCCCCTTTCTCAATTTCTCCATTAAAAGAGGGTTTTTTGGCTTTCTTGAACTCTTAAGGGTCATGAATTTTAGAATTATTTCTCTTATTTCCTTTCCTTTAAGAATGTGAGCTAGTTTTTCTACTAGAATATCCCTTGGAGTTGCTAGTTTCCTTTCTAGAGGACTCTGCCGATGAGTTTCCCCTGTCTCCAGGTTGGAACTTCCTCGAGGTACTACTCCTAGTGTGGCCACTTATGGGACCACATTTTTGTATCTCAGGTGGACTTTGACTTCTCTTCATATGTCATCGGTCCGCATGACTGGTTGCAGGTCCATGCTGCAGCTTCCTATGTATGTCAGATAATCTCTGCAATAAGAAATCATTAATTTCTGTTTGATTTTCTTTCTCTTTTATCAATATCTTGTTGTCAGCCTTGAAACTCTATAATTCATCCATGAGTCTCCTTACAGTTTCAACCAGATCCAGAGGGGTCTTCACTGCCCTCCTCTCATCAGATTCTTCATCTCTATTATGGGAGCCATACCCCACTTCATGGCACATCACCATCCTTTATGCTTGTAGTTTCCCATGACTCACTAACTTCTTGAGTGATGACAAAACACTTGTTTTTAGCTAACATTTTATTAGTTCATGAACACCACATAGTTCATATTTCTTAAATACACACACACATTAGAAAGTTATCATTATTTTCTTCAGCAAGAGTTTAGCCAGACTCTTTAGGAAAGAGGTAAGGTAGGGTGTCACCCTTAAAGTTCTTTAAATATGGTTTTTACGCAACTCGTCCATGATCCCAAGCAGACCAAGTGTTGTATCTATGCTCTGATACCAATTTGTAACACACTCGAATCTCTAATAGTATTTTAAGGGGTGGGGCATCATAAATTCATTTTTCCTTGTCTAACTCTTCTCGAATCATCTCTCTGAGGTGATTCATTCTCTTCTACTTTCCTGTATCTTTCTAACGACTGCTACTGGGTTCTAAACCAACCCTTGGTTTATATCTTATGGCTTCCAGAAGTTCTTCAGGCATTCATTGGTTGAGGGCCATGTGATGCCCCCATGGCTTCATCTCATTAGTATCATATCTTGGTTCCTACCTCTCATAGGGTAGGTCCATCCATCAACCAATCCAATGACTGGCTTAACCCTCGTCTAACACACAAGCTAGTGGGGAATTCAAAGTTATACACTTTGGCGATGAACGTTTCCTTGATATCTACGCACGAGACCTTCCAAAGTCCTAAACTTTCAAATTCTCGTAAGCTTGCCATGTGGTTCTAGACTTCGGACCCTTTTGGTCTCTCTATAATGCTACATTCCAAATCCTCTAGAGTCCCAAAGTCCTGGACTCCTGGAGTTCCAGTCACTTCACCAACCATGTTAGCTAGGCAGACATGTCCCAGGAACTGACACGTAGGAGGGGTCAGGGTGACACATGGTACGTTCCAATGGGCCTACAGGGTATGTGATACACATGAATCCAGGTGACACATGGCACGTCGAATTGGGGTCAACATCACCCTGGGTGACATCACTGCACCACGTCACCCTGGACTGATAGCCTTCTAACATCCCTCGGATCTCACGGTCTAGATCCAGCCACATAGATTTATGGATCTACAAGTCTTGTTACCTCGGGGATTCTGTTTTCGGGAGATTTTCAATGCAAACTCCTCTTTTCTCCCGAAGTTCCTAATCTATGAATTAAAGGGGATAGCACCATGCCTCCCCGGTATATCAATGGCTAGGAAAGAACCCGAAGGATCCCTCGATCTATGGTTTTGGTTACTTCACGGCTCCAGCCTTAGGGGTTTTGGATCTCGGTTTAGTTGGTAATATAGGTTCACCTAACCACAGGGGAAGTTTCCCAACGCCACTCAACCTTACGGGTAACCGTAACTCTCGGTCACCTTCGGTCGGTTTATGACTATGAGGTCCGACAATACTCTGAAGTCCCGGACTTTTAGGGCTTCGAAGCCAGAAGGACTTATCTCCCTTAGGCTTAGCCTAAGGTTCCTAGGTTTTGGTGATATGGGTTCTCTCGAACAGTTATTTTCCACTCATATTCTCGATGGAAGGATCTTCCCTTCTGAGACTTAAATATCGCTATCCTTCCTGAGCTTCATCATTAAACTATTAAGGACTTGGGCATGATATATCAGTCGCACAACAAGGAGTCTGAAGGGGATAGTATCTTTAGATGAACAGGGCCATATTGATGAAATACTTTCTATCTCGGTCGTCCTATAGGTTTATGTCCCAAGGCACCTTGAAGGCTAGGTTGGGGCACATAGACAATCAACCAGGATAATAAGTTCACAAAAAGACAAACACATACACATAACTTAACCATTTCAATATAGAAACCATTTATAGATATATAAATACATACATGCATGCATCCATTATTCCCAATTCAATGCATAGAGTAAGAAAACACTTATCAGAACCAGATAACGTGAAGCGACTATTGAAAGGGGTGCCCATTTCCACCCAACCATAGGCTCAGTCACTCCTAATGAATTTACCACTAGCCACCCCCGAGCTAGACCCCGATGCTCTGAGATATAACAATTTCTTTCAGCTCAGTGACAGTAGGGACGAAGGTTACTCTCCTCCTCCTGCAAGATTTTGGCAACAGTTTTCACTATACCAAGCAAGGAGGACTGCATGATTACTTCCTCAGTCACTCAGTAGAATCATTTATCATCTTGTATCATAAACCTAGTATCAATTTACTACAACCAAAACAAACTCATTTATTAGTTCTTCCTTGAACCCAAGATCTTAGACTCTCATCTCTACACTCTTCACAAGTCTTCCTCTTCCCACCACACCTTCCTCTCTTTCCTTCGTTAGCAAGGTTGCATGTGGAGAGAATTCCCAGTCTGTGGTTATGTATGAAATCTTTACAGATGGGTGCTCTACCCCATCCCCTCATTAACTCTTGAGGAGGTATTCCCACCTACCAACCTGACTGTAATTCATTCCTCGGTCAGAGGACTGTTCTAGTCCTGAGCAATTAAATCCAATAAGGTATTGGTTTGGTGGAGGTTAACGCAACCATTCTTGGTCCCCTTCACCATCTCTTTCATAGAATTCGTGGTCTCTCTTAGCACACCTCCCTTCCAGCAGTCATGCAACACTTATCCATTTTCTAGTAAATAATAGAATTTACATTCATTGACCTTTTATACAAAGGTCCATCAAATCAAGAATTCACACATATTGAGTTTTCCATAGTCTCTTGGCCCATATAATTATATTTACAAACTGGGGGAAATAGGGGTGTTACATCTATGTTGGATCTACCAGATTTATCTTGGTTAACAAATGATCCCATACTACATTTTCCTTTATAGCCGGTAATTCCTGCTAAATTACCTTTTGACATCCCCAAATTTGATGGTAAAACTGTCAAAGACCCAAACAACCATGTTATGACATTTCATCTATGGTGTCCATCAAACTCACTGATGGATGATTATATATGGTTGCGTCTTTTCCAGCACACACTTATGGGCTCAACATCCAAATGGTACATTGAACTCCAACGTGGCACCTTTCAAGATTTCAACTCCCTAGCTATGTCTTTTCTCACGCATTTTCAATTACCCATATATTATGAGACTGGTACAGAACTCTTAACCTCACTTTTTCAAATGAACTCTGCACATATCTCTGATCACATTCATGAGTGGAGACAACGGTGAAGGTTGATCAAAGTGACCATTCCTGACTAGTTATTGGCAGAATGGTTTACTAAATCTCTTTTACCCCCATGGGTGGTGTTGTCACTGAGGAAGAAGCCATTTATCATGCTCAGTACCTGGATTTGGTTTATTCCCAATCCGGTAAATTGTATGATTTGATACCAAATTCTCCCTATACGTCCATCAATCCATCCAAACCATATTTCACAACTCATGTGGATGGAATCATCGGGGTTGTCAAAACCCAATATTCATCATAGTCGGTTGGGTCGGATAATCGTTTTGTTTCAGCACCCGTCATCGATTCAAATTCACTCTCCTCTACCTCCCCCCTGACTCAAATATCTGAGGTGAATGTAGTCCAATCTGCTTCTTCACAACAATTCGGGGGAAACAAGAAAATGAAAAATAAACCCAAAAAGAATAATAATAATAATGAAAATCCAAAAACACAAACTCAACCGCTTGCTCCTAAAAAAAACCACAACAAAAACCAAAATTCTCGTGTCTCATTTGTGGTGATGATCATTAGACCCGAGACTATCCTCATCATGATGAAGTTCCAAAAAATTTCAAAGGGAATTCCCAACCCGCTGTGTTGACACAACCTTTTACTCAACAACAACCCATGGTTTCTCAATATCCTGCCCCTCAGGCAGGGGGAAATCCCATTCATCCTCCTAGTGAGGAAGATTCATCGAGTTCCCATATCTATATGTTTAATGGGATCGATTTAACTACTCACACCACAATGTATGACACGATGGCTAAACCTGATAAAGAGAAGGTCATTAATGGTACTACATTGGATCTACCACTTGCCATCGTTACTCCTCCATCTGGATCACTTCAGATTGAGAAACCCTCTTTCGAATCTATTTTACGCCCTCCCAAGAGCATTATTCGAAAATTGACTTTTAATCTTAGCTCATGTGTCGCCCAAAAATACAACATCGTTGAATATTTGTCTCAAGAACTGTGTGCTATGTCAGCTCCTGAAGTTATACAACATTTTCCAAGTCAATGTATAACACTTGTGGTCGCCATCAGTGCAATCTATCCCGAGTCGTCGAGTAATATCACGTTTAACCTTGATAACTTCAAGTCACGACTTTCTCACCAGCTTTCTTTTCAGATCGATGTGGTTGTTCATAACCAACAAATTCATCATACCATATTAGATGAGGGAGCTTCCACTTGCGTCATGTCATTACCCTGTTGGAAAGGATCAAAATCACTTGTGCTTAATCAATCCCCTACAATTTTACGAGCATTCGATGGGCAAGGGTTTCGTCCTCACGGAATCTTGTAGTCCTTAGTTTTTCAGTTGGGAGGTAAGACTGTCTATGTCGATGTAGAGGTAGTCGATGCTCCTCTTGATTACAACTTGTTGTTAGGAAGAAGTTGGTTTTATGCCATGAATTTCGTCTCTTCATCGGTGTTTTGATGTGTACAATTCCCCTATCAAGGTAAAATTGTCACTATCGATCACTTAGATTACTGCACCCCTGACGCTCGCACTCCCACCACCAAAAATATTTCTTTCTTGGTAGATACTAAGATCACTAATGAAAGTCTCAGTGTAGGTATTTTAAAATACTCTTCCCTTATGGGTACTTTCCCTACACCTCTTCCTCCCACCTCACAACATATTTCCATGATTAATATGATATTGACTATGGAATATCAATCTTACGAATCATCTGATCCTTTGATTGTTCCTATTCCTTTGTAATTTTATGCACTAGGTGATGCTATGCCACTTAGTCTTGTTGAGGCTTCATACAATTCCATCCAATCCACCTCTCCCTCATTGGATGACCAACATATGTTGGCATCCATCACTTACTCATTGCCATCTTGGTGGGATTCCTTATCCTCTGCTTTCGACTACATCCTACGGATTTTTCCATTGAACGAATCCATTATGGAAATGCTTAGTATTGACGAGGTACCTTGGGATGACAACCATCATCATTCATATTTTCTCCATAGTCTACATGAAATTGAGAAAGATATACACTCTATGTTTCCTCACGGTGTTGTCAATTCTCCCCATTCTCCCATCCTTGCCCGGGATACTATGTCCAAGGGGAATTTAGGAAGCATCTCTTCTACCATCACTATCAACATCTTGATCAAAGATGGTATCATGGAAAATCTTCATCTCGGTGCTAATTGTTCACCCGAGGAAGTGGAAGCTTACACCACTTTATTCAAATAATTTCACGATGTCTTCGCTTGGAGTTTTGAAGAAATGTCAGGGATCAATCCATCAATCATTGTGCATGAGATAAAAAATTACCCAGGTGTTAAACCTATACGACAAAAACAAATTCCGGTTCATCTAAGGAAAACCGTAGCCATAAAGGCAAAAGTTGAAAAAATGTTGAATCCTGGCTTTATTTATCATGTCCCCTTGATGGAATGGGTTTCTAACATCATTCTGATCGCTAAGAAACAAGGAACCATTTGTGTCTGTGTCGATTATAGGGATATCAATAAGGCTTGTCCAAAAGACAATTACCCAACACCCTTTATCAACCAAATCATTTATAATTTCACTGGAATCATTTTATTTTCCTTCATGGATGGTTTCTCAGGGTATAACCAGATCGATATTCTACTGGTTGATCAGCACAAGACAACCTTTATCTTCTCTTGGGGGACATTCACCTATCGAAAGCTACCTTTTAGTCTTAAAAACGTTGGTGCCACTTTCCAACGGGCTATGCCATATGCTTTCCATGATATCAAACATATTTTGGAACCTTACCTCGATGATTTACCAGCTCATTCTTCTACTCGACGAGACCATATTGGCCATTTACGAGCCATTTTTCTTCAATGTCGGTTTTACCATATCCATTTGAGCCCTCACAAATGCATCTTCTTTGTCGAATCAGGTCGACTCCTTGGATTCGTCATCTCCAAATATGGGATTAGGGTGGATCACTTAAAAGACAAAGCTATTCTTTCTTTACCCCCTCCCAACAATCTGACCCAACTACAAAGTTTGCAAGGGAAAGAAAACTTTATTCAGCATTTTATCTATAATTACACTGAACTCACTAAAGGATTTATGAGATTTTTGCATAAAGACACTCCTTTCATCTGGGATGACACTATTAAATGCTCTTTTGATTCTTAAGCATGCATTAACACACACGCCTTTCTTGCACCCTCTGAATTATGCATGAGACTATATCATTTATTTGGTTGCCTCTAATTCCACTATTTTTATGGTTTTATTTCAAGAGGATCCTAACCGTGACGAGGATCTACTATCTAAGCAAGAGTCTATATGGTCCCGAGCTTTGATATTCACACATTGAAAAGTTGGCTCTAGCAGTCGTCATTGTCTTCCATAGATTTTTCCACTACATCCTATTACTCACCTACCATGGTCATTGTTGACTTGAACCCCATGTACCATATCCTTAAAAATAAATTCCTTGGGGGAAAGTATTCCAAATGGATCGTTATTCTTCAAGAATTTGATCTCAATGTTTCCAAATCAAAAGCTAAAAAATGGTTGGTCTTTGCGGAAATCATCTGCGATATTCCCTATATTGATGAAGATAATGAGCCCAATGATTCTCTTCCTGACGAATCTATGTTCCTCATTAGCACATCAGACCCTTGGTATGGAGATATTCTTCTCTATCTCCAAACCCAACGTTTCTAGGACAATATTTCCCATGATGAACGTTGTCGCATCTGCCACCATTATAAACACTACCTTATCCTTGGTGACACTTTATATATCCATGGTATTGATAGTTTCTTACGATGTTGTTTAACCCACAATGAGGTTGAATGCATTTTGAATGACTGTCACCTCGGGGCTTGTGGCAGTCATCTTTCTAGGATGGCTACAACCCAAAAACTCTTACGTGATGGTTATTTTTGGCCCTCCATATTCAAATATTGTATCGAGGATCTCAAACGATGCCCACCCTATCAAGTTTTTCAGAAAAAGGCACATACCCACCCTGCTCCACTGCATCCCATTGTTGTTGTTGGCCCCTTCACCAAATGGAGAATTTATTTTATGCAATGTAAGCCTACCTCAGCCGGGGGGCATGGTTATATCATCATTGCCATTGATTATTTCACTAAATGGGCTGAGGCTATGCCTACATTTTTTAATGATGGTCGTACTGCAACACTCTTTGTTTTTAACCACATCGTCACTCACTTTGGTGTCCCACAAGCCATTGTCACTGATCATGGCTCACATTTTAAGAACCAGATGATGAGGGAGTTTCATGTCAAGTTGGGTTTCTACCATGAAAACTCATCCCCCTACTATCCTCAAGTAAACAAATAAGTTGAAGCTATCAACAAAGTCATAAATACCATGCTCCAACACATGGTAGGGACAAACAAAACCTCTTGGAACTTGAAACTTTTATCCTCACTCTGGTCCTACCACACTTCAATGAAAACTGCAACTAGATTCACTCCATTCCAGTTGGTATCTAGCATATAAGCAGTGTTACCTATCGAGTGTGAAATACCTTCATTGAAACTCACTGTAGAACTCATGCCTCATACCTCTGATAAAGAGGAACGATTCCTATATTTAACCAAGTTGGACAAAACACTCCATGATGTTTCTCGTGTTAATGAGACGTATCAAAAACAAATGAAGAGTCAATATGACAAATCCATTCAACCTTGTGCTTTTGCAGAAGGAGACTTAGTCCTTGTCTATGACCAAGCTCATGATAAGTCGGGGATAGGGAAATTAGAACATGTATGGCATGGACCTTATATCATAAAATGTGTATTACATAGAGGCGCCTACAAGTTAGTCGACTACAATGGAATATCTCTTGGTGAACCCTGAAATGGGATTTACTTCAAGAAGTACTAGTCATGTGTGCTTTGTACACTATTGTACTATATACTTTTGATTTGGTGTGTCTTTTCTCTTGTGTGTACAAGTTTTATCTTAGTTTCTTACACTTTGTCTTGTGATTGCGTGCGCATATGACATTTCCCTTTCCCATATTTGTCGGGTTTGCAGATGGCGCTATTCGACACACCCAAAACATTGCTTCTATAGCTTAGGTCATTTACCACTATGGTGAGTTGGTGAGTTCAGGAGGAATTTTCCTAGGATCGAAAACCAATAACGTGGAAGAATATCATGTTTTCATCGAACTCTTAACCGAATCCTCCTCTATAGGTATATCTTATCTGATTATCAACCTAGATTCTCAACTTGTGGTTTGTCATCTTAATCAAGATTATGTCGTTTACAACCATGTCTTACTATGTCTCCACCTAAGAGTTCATCGTCTCGAAATATTGTTTAAATTTATATAATACAGACATATACCGAGAGAACTCAACACAATGTCGGATTCGTTAGCTAATTATATATTGAATCGGTATCTTGCGCACAGATAAAACATTTGTAAAAATACATGAATCACATGTACACTAAAGCATCACATAAGATAAATTGTAACATCAATAGGCACAACAAAACTCGGATATATATATATATATATATATGCATGATAGAAGAAGTTTGTTTTAAAAATACATCATCAAAAAAGTACATAATAGGGAAAAATATGGGCCCTCATGCCCATGATATCATCATGAAAGACTACAAAATATGATGAGGATCCTAATCCTCTTGTATCACGTTGTGCTCTGAGAAGCACACTACTGCACGAGCCACTCATCGGATCAAGTGGTTCAAACTCTCAAGAACTCCTACTGTATGTCTCTGCAAATGGAGAGGGCACACGTCTCACCTCCTAATAGGTGGGACACCCATGGTCATACCTCAAAGGTTCCTCTCGACCTCCCGAAGTCCTCCCACTGCAACCTCGTCCTCCATTGCTATCTGCACATCCCCATGACACCCTAGTGTCAGCATCTCCGTCGGACGTGATGCGCCTCTGTCTGCATGATGAAACAAAAAAATATTTAGATCCCTCATTGTACACATAAAAAACAATATAAAATATAAAAAAATAAAAATACATGAAAAGGTTTAGTTTTGTACCTGACACATCCCATTGAATGCCCTTGGGGAGCACCAAATATTCACTACCCCAAAAATCTACTCCATCATATGGAAAATCCTCGATGACAACCAGTTGTCTCCTCCACCAAGTGAAGAAATCAGTTGTACACCTAAATGTTGAGGGCTCGTTCCCGAATCTCGGGGACAAACTAGTCCATCTCTCCATCCATGGCTCAATCACAGGTCATGCTATCAACGCAACCTATGGTTGCATCTGGGGTACTCACTCCAAAAAGAACGAAACTAGGAAATAGACATGTCCAAACTGCTTCTTCCTATCTGTTCTTCACTTTGAGATATGTTCCTTCACATTCCAAAGGAACCCTATGCTCCATTTAAACAATCTGGGCTCTACACATTGTAGAGCATATGACATCTAATATTTCAAAGCTAGATGAGCACTAGTACTACCTGTCAATTTGGTAATGGTGAATATAATCGATCTCAATGCCAAATCCCTCACATATTTGATTACGATTCGCCCACCGACCAATCAAGATGATGGTATACAATTCTCAACAACATATGCCTCAGTGGGCTAAGGAGTTTCCCAATGTCCGGACAAAAGGATAGGAGCCCCTCTCTTCGAGAGTCCAGTAAAAAATTACACATTGTCAAGATCAATCTCGAGCATATGTGGCCCAACGCGAAATGCCTATTCAACATCATCCCACAATCCGATCAGGTAATCAAGTAATAGTACCTATTTCCTCATATTCTAAAGTTTAAAGTACTTGATGTGACACACCCGGCCTCACACCGGTCGGGACAAGCCACTCCTCAGACACTTTACTTATCTCTGAAACCGTCTTTGTAACATTCCCAGACTTAAATAGGCTAGGCCATGCTACTCCTGAACACTCTTTCATGCTCAAATATCAATTTGTAATGTCCTCGACCATTCATGTCATGCCACACTACATTGGAGAACACATTCGTTCTCTATGCGGAACATATTGTAACATACTTAGCATCCTAACTAAGTTATGTCTCATAATTTTCTAACTGCATGCAATTAAAACATATGCACACACAGAACTCTTGTGGAAGCTTAATATATATAAAATGTGAACAGACAAATACGCTATGTAAATGCATGAATTCACACTAAAATAGCAATAAACATATACATGCAGCATATGCATGCAATAACCATAAGCATACAGACATCTATAATCATGCATAGGATAAATCCATAAAAATAACACGTGAATAACAATGCAACAAGTAAATTAATCACACAATTGACACTTATCTTTGTGAGAATATCACCAACTATGTGCAAACCTTCCACGAACCTCCTAGCTTTAGACCACACTGTACATCACTCTCAACAGTGAGTCACCCCCGAGATGGGACTAAACTCCACCTAGGTAAAGGGGTTCCTAACCAGGCTAAAGGCTCATGAACAATAGGAAAGACTCTATATCAGGTGCTCACTCAACTAACAACCTACAATCCCTCATTCCTCACATGCATGTCCCACACAAGGAAGTGTGCCCCTTCTCTACTCAACAGTCCCTCGACTGCCCCACTTCCCTTCCAGGGCTTCAACAACAGGACAAATAGGAAGTCTCAGAGCCCGGCAATTGTAGTTCATCAACTTCAGGAAATCAATCCCCAACAATTCTCTCACCCAGAGAATTTCTCCCGGGCCTGACAACTCACCTCTTAAATATCCCACGGACCTAACAACCTACTTCTTCAATCCCTCTCCCAAACTAACAGTTACCCAACAGAAGCCTTTGGATACGGGTTCAAGTAAAATCATGAAGATACAATGATAGCTCAATGGCTGCCAATGCTCCTGGATGATTGATTGTATATCTCAGTGATGGATGATTGAGGGGAAAAATGATGGTTCGAATGATGGGGAAGTTCCCCGAAATTAACTAAGTCCAACAATATGTATGCATGCCCCCAACCTGACACTTGTCATGTTGGAAGCTACTTTGGCCCACTTAGCCTCAACTTAGAACTTAGGATAACATAATTATCCATACTTTATGATTTAAGAAATATTAATATAATATTCCTTAACTTAGCCCCTTCCCTTTCCCTAACTAGTGGAATTTAGTCCCCCATATCTTTTATCATGGTCGGTCTGCGTGCACCGACATATCTTATATTAAATATGAGATATGTACAAAACCAGGCGCACTGACCTTTAACATCTAGGCTCTCCAGCCTAATCAAAATGTAAGAAGCCTATCTTACAATACTGGCTCACCAACCTATAAAACATATCATATACATAAAGGCTCCTTGGCCTCAATATCATGTGCACTTAATAGGTTGCGCGTAGTATCCTGGACTGTGCCCAATTCATCATTTTGTTGCGCAGTACATGCACACACTACACCATGGAATATGCATGTCAAAATATATAAAAAATCTCACCAGCTTAAGTACATTTGCATTTACATTTACAATTGGGTTCAGCCTAGGGATATTACAATCCACTCCGCTTATTTATGCACTGTCCTCAGTGCATCATGTATACATGTACAACAAAATTTTCAAAAATCCTTAGTGCATTATATACCTCGTACCATTCAAACTCTTTAAAGTCTCCAAGATTTAGCTATTGAAATCTTGTCACCCATCTGGTGCTCTACTTTCCGACACAAATTCTGGTACTCATACTGCAACTTGAAGTCAGTTTCTCTATTCCATAGAGCTACTTCAGGAAATAATTCAGCTCATTGTTCCTTATTACATGCTTCAATTAAACTTCATTGAAGAAACAACTGGATGTAGATCCATGACGTTCCACCCAGCCTTATATCTCACTACTGATAAACTCTTAGCAGCATACCATTTCCAAGCATGGAATATCAACAATCAATATCAACATAGTCTAGGCCAATGGCTTCCCAAGATAACCACGACCCACAATCAATATCAACATAGTCTAGGCCAAGGTACCAAACCTAAACAACACTCCAACCAACAGTCTCTCTTCCCCACATGCTTGTACAACCAAAGGTAGTATGCACCTTCACTGTCCAACAACTCCTCAGCTGTTCATCATCCTTTCCAAGCTCTAGTACAAGCCGGACAAGAACTATCAGAGCACCATGGCTCCAAGATTTCCCACTTTAATCATTATCTTTTCATCTCAGCAACACTCCCACAAACGGTCTCTCTCTTCCCCACATACCTGTACAACCCAAGGTAGTATGCACCTTCACTATTCCACAATTCATCGGCTGCTCAACCTCCCTTCTAGGGCTCTAGTATAGGTCGGACAGAAGTATCAGAGAACCATGGCTCTAGGAGTTCCAACTTTAATCAATATCATCTCATCTTCATCACACACATGCAGTTGTCATGAGAGAGCATTAAAAAGAATCCCATTTTCGAAATCAAATTAATTTCAAAATGAATTTGACTTTTCCCAAATATGAAATTCTATTTATATTGCATACAACCAACAAATTGTCAGTATTTTATGTATATCATAATTCATCATGCACGTCACCTTATGCAATGATCTTAGAATTGCCTACACCTAGAAACTAAATCACAATTACCAATAATTCAACCAAATAGAATGACTCATCATTCTATTCATATGCATAAGCATAATTAATAACAATAAGTTCATTTCTTCAATTTTCTGAACAAAAGTTTTATGTAGTCACTATTCATGTGACCACCTCACTTGAAAATTTCCTGTTGCAATGTTTACCAACTCTTGAAGTGTTCTCAACTTCATGAGTTAGCAACATTTCAAACATTAGTATAATTATTTTCATGCAAAAGCATATATACATGCACTCACAAAATGCATTCGGCAAAAATGCATTTAAGTATACAATTCCAACATGTATTTCACTCTATGCATTACACCATGCCAAAGTTCAATATTCCCTCACTGCGCATCAATACTCTACACGCACCATACTAAACTATCGTGCGACAACATATACCCATATTGTGCTTGCGCCAACCAAACTCCTCTGCGCTCTACCAATACTGTATACACCCTGTGCGCCCTTATTGTGTGTGTGTACACCGCACACACCTTCTTATGCATGTGCACTTCGTGCAATGAAAAATTTAGTGCGCACACTCGCACACCATATTCTTCCGTGCAACGCTACAATTTATCGCGTGCACCTGCATGCTAACATTTTCCACACAGTACCTGCATGCTAACATTTTTCACGCGATACCTGCACACTAACATTTTCCACTCCATCTGTCATGGCTTCACTGTAACTTCAAATTCAACCAATTCCAAGTTTGAATTTTCTAGGACAGATATTAACTCAGTAATATCTCATCACTTGGCTGAATTTCTCCATTTTCTCATGAATTCAATCACAAAAATTGGGGCTTTTCCCCATTTCTGCCCAGTTGCTGTTACTTTTTTTTTTTTTTTTTCCATGGACGCTCTACAACTGAAATTTGTCCAGTTTGAAATAAATCCTCTGTGACATTTTGCTTCAACTCAACTTTATCGGCCCATTCAAGCTCAGTGTTGAAAACTGAAGCTCTGATACCAATTTGTAACACACCCGGCCTCACACCGACCGGGACATGCCACTCCTCAGACGCTTTACTTAGTTCTGAAACCATCTTTGTAACATTCCCAGCCTTCAACAAGCCAGGCCATGCTACTTCTGAACACTCTTTCATGCTCAAATACCAATTTGTAACATCCTTGACCATTCATGTTGGGCCACGCTACACCGAAGAACACATCTGTTCTCTGTGTGGAATGTACTGTAACATACTTAGCATCCTAACTAAGTTATGTCTCATAATTTTCTAACTACATGAAATTAAAACATATGCACACACATAACTCTTGTGGAAGCTTAATATATATAAAATGTGAACAAACAAATGCACTATGTAAATGCATGAATTCACACTGAAATAGCAGTAAACATATACATGCAACATATACATGCAATACCCATAAGCATACAAACATCTATAATCACACATAGGATAAAACCATAAAAATAACACGTGAATAACAATGCAGCATGCAAATTAATCACACAATTGACACTTATCTTTGTGAGAATATCACCAATTACGTGCAGACCTTCCACGAACCTCACAGTCTTATACCACACTATTCATCACTCTCAACAGTGAGTCACCACCGAGCTGGGACTAAACTCCACCCGGGTAAAGGGGTTCCTAACCAAGATAAAGGCTCATGAACAACAGGAAAGACTCTATCTCAGGTGCTCACTCAACTAATATCATACAGTCCCTCATTCCCCACATTCCTGTCCTACCCAAGGAAGTGTTCCCCTTCTCTGATCAACAATCCCTTGGCTGCCCCACTTCCCTTCCAGGGCTTCAACAACAGGCCGGATAAGACGTCTCAGAGCCCTGCAACTATAGTTCAACACCTTCAAGATATCAATCCCCAACAATTCTCTCACCCAGAGAATTGCTTGCGGGCCTGACAATCCGCTTCTTCAATCCCGCTTCCAAACTAATAGTTACCCAACAGAAGGCTCTGTAAACGGCTTCAGGTAAAATCATGAAGATACAATGATAGCTCAATGGCTGCCAATACTCCTGGATGATTGACTGTATATCTCAGTGATGGATGATTCAGGGGGAAAATGATGGTTCGAATGATGGGGAAGTTCTCTGAAATGAACTAAGTCCAACAATATGTATGCATGCCCCCAACTTGACACTTGTCATGTTGGAAGCTACT
This sequence comes from Picea sitchensis, assembly GCA_010110895.2. NCBI lineage: Eukaryota > Viridiplantae > Streptophyta > Pinopsida > Pinales > Pinaceae > Picea > Picea sitchensis. The sequence continues at coordinate 16,522 of SNQJ01S0204299.1, forward strand.
TTGGCCCACTTGGCCTCAACTTAGAACTTAGGATAACACAATTATCCATACTTTATGATTTA
>SNQJ01S0204300.1:0-16583 GCA_010110895.2 Picea sitchensis
GAACTTCTTACAGAGGTTAAGAGGACGGAGGATCCACAGTTCATTGTGGTCAGAAAACCAAAGATTGTTCTGACAAGCACAAGAGTGGATGATTTGCCAGAAGAAGTTCAGGAACTGCTGGGAGAGTTCACTGATATAGTAGTGGATGAGTTACCTCATTCGTTGCCACCGATCATAAGTGTGAGCCATCATATTGATCTCATACTAGGAGCCAGTTTGCGAAATAAAGTCGCGTACAGATTGACGCCACAAGAAAATGAAGAGGTTAAGAGGCAAGTCCAGGAGTTGTTGGACAAAGGTCTGGTCAGGGAGAGCTTGAGTTCATGTGTTGTTCCAAGCGTACTCAGTCTGAAGAAAGACAGAGGTTGGAGGATGTGCACTGATTCAAGAGCCATTAACAAAATAACCATCAGGTACAGATTTCCATTGCCGAGGATGGATGATCCGATGGATTGCTTGAGTGGAGAAAAGTATTTTTCGAAGATTGATTTGAAAAGAGGATATCACCAGATTCGCATTAGAGAGGGTGATGACTGGAAAATAGCCTTCAAGACAAACGAGGGTCTGTATGAATGGATTGTTATGCCATTTGGCTTAACAAATGCTCCAAGTACCTTCATGAGGTTGATGAATGAAGTCTTGAAGGAATTCATCGGGAAATTTGTTATCGTATATCTGGATGATATAATGATTTTCAGTAAAATGGAGGCTGAAAATTTGAAACACTTGGCTATTGTGATGAATAAACTACAGCAGAAGAAGTTGTTGATAAACATAAAGAAGTCCTCATTCATGAAGACAAAGCTCATTTATTTGGGGTTTGTTATTTCGGCAAATGAGTTGAGGATGGATCCAGATAAGGTGGAGGTAATCAAGAATTGGCCATCACCGAGGAACATATTTGAGGTGAGAAGTTTTCACGGATTGGCTAGTTTCTACCGAAAGTTCTTTAGGAATTTCAGTGAAATTAGTGCAGCGATGATGGATACAGTGAAGAAAAGACATAAATCTTTTCACTGGATAGAAGAGGCTGAGAAGAGTTTTAACCTGTTGAAAAGGAAAATTACGGAACAACCAATTCTAGTGTTGTCGGATTTCCAGAAAACATTTCAGGTAAAATGTGATGCAAGTGGGTTTGCAATAGGGGCGGTCTTGAGTCAGGAAGATAGGCTGATAACATATTTCAGCGAGAAGCTGAATGAAGCGAAGGTGAAGTATTCCACATATGACAAGGAATTTTATGCCATCATCTAGGTATTGAAGAAATGGAGGCACTATTTGATTCCGAAGGAATTTGTTTTATATAGTGATAACCATGCATTGCAGTTTGTGACTCAACAGGAAAAGTTGAATCAGAGGCATGTTAAATGGGTTGAATAAATGCAAAATTTCACATTTTTGATTAAACATATTTCTGGTACTGCTAGCAAAGTTGTTGATGCTTTGAGAAGGAAGTGTTTGCTGTTGCAGGAGTTCAAAGTCAAAACATTGGGTTTTGATGATCTCAGAGACATGTATGCAGATGATCCAAATTTTCAAGAAGCGTATGAAGCAGCTGAGAATCCAATTCTCAGGGAGAGAAGCCAGTGGGCCGAATACACGATCCAGGAAGGGTTGTTGTTTAAGGGCAATCAACTATGTATTCCTAATTTCTCCATGAGGGCGAATCTGTTGAAGGAAAAACACAGTGGAGGATTGGCCGAACACTTCGGTCATGATAAGACGTTCGTGAAGCTGAGTGATTCATACTTCTGGCCAGGGATGCAATCAGAGGTCAAGATATTTGTGGACAGATGTAGAATTTTCCAGCATTCAAAGGGAAGGAAGAAAAATGCGGGTTTTTATCAACCATTTCCCATACCTGAGAGGCCGTGGGATGAAATTAGCATGGATTTCATATTGGGATTGCCAAGGATGGAAAGAGGATTTGATTCGATCTTTGTGGTAGTGGATAGATTTTCCAAGATGGCACATTTTATCCCATGTCATAAAACTAGTGACTCGACGCACATCGCGAATCTATTTTTCAAAAAAGTCATTCGACTTCACGACTTACCAAGGAGTATAGTTTTAGACAAAGATACAAAGTTCATAGGGCACTTTTGGAGGATATTATGGAAGAATCTAGGGACTAAATTGTTGTTTAGTTCATCTTATCATCCTCATATGGATGGACAGACAGAAGTAGTAAACATAAGTCTAGGAGATTTGTTGAGAAGCTTGGTGACAGAGAACCACAGCAGTTGGGACAATGTATTACCGCAGGCAGAGTTCTCTTATAATGAATCAGTGAACAGAAGTACAGGACAGAGTCCATTTCAGATTGTTTATGGCATGCAGTAGAGGGGAATTTCTGAATTGAGGGATTCATAACAGAATGTAACTAGGAGCTCTAGTGCAGAAGACTTCACAGAAGCGATGAAGGAACTTCACAGCCGAGTGAAGGAGCGGTTGCAGAATTCAAATCAAGAGTAGAAGCGTAGAGAAGATCAACACAGAAGACAAATTCAGTTTGAAGTTGGTGATTTGATTCTAGCACATTTGAGAAAGGAAAGGTTCCTGAGAGGAACGTATAATAAATTGAAGATGAAGAAGATCGGACCATGTAAAGTCTTGAAGAAAATTGGAGAAAATGCTTATGAGATTGAATTACCCAATGGGATCGGAATTTCTCCGACATTCAATATCTCAGATTTGTACCCATAAAAAGCTGAGGAAACAGGAACAAATGATGAGCAGTCAGAGGTTCAGTGGCGAAAGAAGATGCCAGTTGCAAATAGGCCATAGATGGAGCAGATACTGGATAAATGAGTGGGTAAGAAGACCAGAAGAAAGAAGTACTTTGAATATTTGGTCAAGTGGAAGGGCCATCCAATTGAAGATGCCAGCTATGAGACTGAAGCAGAGATTCAGAAGCATGGACAGATCGTGCAAGAGCTCATGGGCAGGAGCCCATGAAAATTTTCAACCGAGGGAGTATGATGCAGGAGCATCATCAACATCAAGTGAGCGTGGGGGAAAAAGCCACACATTTTGAGCATATGTTGAATTGTTTAAAAACTTTTGAAGAGTTGATGCACCAAACTTAAATGTAATAATTAAGGAGAGGCGTACTCATGCATTGTATAGCACCTTGAGCGATCCTCTCTCGTCCATAGTAGGTAGAAGGCATCTATGTAAGTAGTTAGAATTGAATATTAGATTAGACAATTTTAGAAGAAGTGGAGGGAAACTGGATATAGACACCCTCATTGTGTGTTGTAACATAGTTAGAAGCATTGGAGCATAGAAGAGAAGCAGAGAGTTGTGTAAGAACACCCATATACTGATATTTGGATTAATAGAAAGAGGTTGATTCAAATTCATGGCTTTGTGTTTATTCTCTGTGTATTAATGCTAAATGATATGCTCATGAATGTTTACTTCCTGGTGTGTATTTGCTTTTATATGCTGTGTATGTGATTTCATGGTTTGAGTTTGAAGTCTGGAAGGAAGAAGGAATGAGTTTCAATTGTTTCTCTGTCTAAGCAAGATTCCTGCAAGGAGTGCAATTGAATTGTCTGCAAGGAGTGCGTCGACAAGGAGTTCGAAGAGTTGTCTTAAAAGCTCAGGAGAGGTAGCGGTTGTTCTCATTTCCTCAGAGTGCAGTAGTGCATAGGTGCCGTGCAAGGAGTGCGCAGGCCTAGAAGAGTCTCAGGGTTGTCGACATAAGTCAAATATCAAAGGACTATTGCTGCAGGTGTGTGCAGAGTCAAATATTTGACATTTGAAGGTGTCTGAAGGTTGCATAAGGAGCGTGTGCAAGGATCCTCTGCGAGGATTGAAGTTGTGAGTAGCTCTGGAGGAGTAAAGTCTTTGAACCATTAAAGGCAGCATAGCAGAGGGATGTATTTGAGTGATTAGAAGATATCTGGAATTCATTGTGCAAGCGGGTAAGTCCAGGGAAGAGCCCTTGGTTTCATTCATAGGAATCGTCAAAGGGAAGAAATCGACGGTCAGAAATTTGTGGAGAGGATTAGAGAAATATCGCTAGCCGTCAAATCTGCTAGAGAAGAAAGGAGGTTATGGCTGCATCCGGAGTTCAAGCTCAGGAGACTGTGAACCGTAGGATCTTCACAAAAAATACCCGTCAGTCGTTGGATTGACCAGGAGTTGCACGGAGTTTAAGCTTCATGAATGGGAGGAGGAAAATTCCGACGAGAGGCGTGGCCATCGGAACTTCGACATTCACAAAATCGGGAGTCACGAGGACGAGTGATTGGAAATTTTCATAGTGAAAATCCTGGAGTCAATCTGAGTCGTCCATCTTGAGGAGACAGGTGGCAGTCATAGAGAGCCTGTCGGCGTTTGGGCGATCGGGGTTCTAAGTTGACAAAGGAATTGTGACATCGGGCATCAAAAGTCTCGAAATCCCGAGGTTGAACCAGAACCGTCCGTCTTAAGAGGACACGTGGTGAAGATCTGAGATCTCGGAAAAAGTCCCGAAAGGGAAGACTCCATCGGAGTTTTGGGATTCGGCAAATCGGAAGTTCTGAGGGAAAAGCATAAGGAAAATCCATGTTGGAAACCCCGTAGATGATCAGAGTTGTCCATCAGTTGAGACAGGTGGGCGAGATCTGAAGCCCATCGTTGTTTCGGTCATCGGGACTCACACAAGTAAGTGTTTTGGCTTTGTAGTTGGCGAAATCCCGAGGGTAAATCTGAAACGTCCATCCACTTGGGATAGGTGTTAGAAATCTGAAGAGAGTCGGCATATTGGCACTTGGGAAATCGGAGTTCCTGAGGTTGTGAAAATCGGGACATCAGAAGTCTCGAAAACGCGAGGAGAAACCTGAAGCGTCCATCTTGAGGGGGCGCGTGGCAGCAATCGGAGTCATCGGGGAAAGTCCCGATAGGAAGTCGTCTATCGGCATTTTGGTCATAGGGATATCGAGAATCTTGGTGACAAGGTGTTTATGCATTTCAGAATCGCGAAGTCCGAAACCACGATAAGGAGGGAAGCGCCATTGTGGGAGCCATTTGTCAGCATAGCGGAGAATCAGGATTCGAGGTATCGCAAATGCTGAGGACATATGTATTTGGACATGGGAAAGTCAGAAACCCCGACGAGAGGTAAGACTGCGGTCACGAGGAGGTTTATATGGGCCAGGAGCCTATCCAAGAGAGCTAGTGCGTAAAGAGCACGTCGGGGTTCGGCGGATCGTGGATCCTGAGGACAAGTGCATTTTGGCACTTGAAAGTCCAAAACCCCGATGAGAAGGAATATAAGGCTGCGGTTTTATGGAATGCGGTCACATGGACCAGGGCATAGCCAGGAGGGGATAAGGTAGCAAAGGAGCACATCGGGATATTGGAGGTCGAGACATCAGGAGTTTGAAAACCCCGAAACCCGATTTTCTATTCTTCGCCTAAAGACTGTAAAGTGTCGAAAAGACCTGTGGGTCCATTTCAAAGGAGATTCCAGTGGGAATCAGAAGAGCCATTCCGGCTCGAGGGGGGAAATTGAACGATCCTTAAGACCGGGAGGTCAGGCGTGGGACCTGCTGAGGTAGGTGTCTGGGTGGATGTCGTCATATTCCATTGCGCATGGAGTCAACAGTTAACCATTCTCTGCAAACCCACAGTCTGCTCTGCTTATTTAACAAACCAACAACTGAAAATAATCTATCTGCTCGTATGACGAGCTTATTCTTCTACCTACTCCTACGCTAACTAACTACACTTCTCTTGATCAAGTGAAATCATGCTTCCAATGAAGCCATGCAAGAAACTGATTTACTGATAAAATTCTTGATCCAGACCCAAAAAATATAGGAAACCATAGCATGAAGAACTGTAATTTAAAAAGATGACAAAACCATCCTTCATTTGACAAAAATACTTTGACATTTATGCTACTCATAGACTCCAAATAGTCAGCAATAGGGTCATCAAATTCACCAAGAGATACCTCTTTAAGATGATGCTCCAAATGTAAATTGAAATGTTGTTGATCACTTCCTTCCTTGATCTCAATGTTGAATGTAGACTGCTCGACCTCTGTCGGAAAAACCTGCATGATCAACTGCTTATCTAAACTTCTTTGCTCCCCTTGGCTATATCCCTGTGATTCAAGTTTATCTCTATGATGTGTTGGCCCATTACAACTAACAATTTTTAAGAGAGAAGAAGATATATGTTCTTCATCTTCTACATCATTCTCTTGATAATGATCAAATTAAAAATGAGTCTTAAAAGATGTATCATGAAGAAATTTCTGACTACTCTCTCCAATAATGACCTTCTTGGCAGATATGTCAAAACTAGAAAGATCTTCATTGGAATTTTGAAAAACAGACTCACAACTGTCATTAGTCATAACATGCATACATTTATGTTCAACTCTTTAATGAAGAGTAAAACTAGATGAGATTTAATTCATCAACAAACCCTCATAAACTTTAAAATCTTCCTCCTCATCACTATATTTGTCGAATATGGGGTATCCGGATCAAATCCTAATAACAAAGATGAAGATTCTTGTATAGAATTATCAGCAATATGATCTTGAAACAGATTTGGAAGAACACAAGCTTCTTCCTCATCATTATCAGTGTTTCCATCAAAATTTGAAACAAAATCTACAAAAGGAGAAAGAGAGCCCTCCTGATGTTCTAGTTGGAGATTAGATGGTTCCATAAAATCTTGTTTCTCGTGGTAACTGCAGCTTTCCTTGATCTGCAAATTTGAAAACTATGGACTACCCTTACTGATTTCAAAGGACATTTGACCAACATATAGCTGATCATCTCCATGTGTAGCTAAAGAAACCAATTCTTCATATTCATAACGATCAGACTTAATGATAGTAAGAGAGTGTTCATCTCCTTTATTATCCATTTCTAGATCATTTTTATGAGAAAGCACCTCACTGTGAAAGATATTAGAGAGTTTTTGCAGACTGTGAGGGATAAGTTCTTCTTTACCATATGACTGTAACTCGGATCTATAACTTTCCTCTACTAATGTATACCCTTTTTCTTTGACATTAGAATATTAAAAAAAACCATGTTGATCTTCATGGTAAATGTCTTCTTCTATAATAAAAGCTTTATCACAAATATGATTTTTGTGACAGATAAAATCTTTATGAAATGAAGAAAACTCTTCACAACATCCTTCAAAAAGATGTTCAACTGGAAAATACTCTTTACAAAAGGAATTGAAGGCTGTATGAAAACCTGTCAAAGAGAAAACACTTGCATTTGGAAGAGATCAACACCAGTCAAGAGAAATCCCCTCTAATGAATAACTAAAAATCTTAATTTGAACATCCTCATGTACAATTTCAAGCAGATGAATAAATTCATGAAAATCCAGAAAGTGTTTAGCTGGCACTTCCCACTCTTCTCCTTAAAATACGGGAAGATTATTTTCCCATTCATCTCTACTAGGTATTGGATGAGGGTAACCATAAATACTTGAGAAATTGCAAAAGGCATACCTCTTGTTCATTTCATACCAGTGGAGTCGTCAACATATTTCTGAACAATGGAGTCGCCACTGAATTCGCCCTTCATGGAATCGCCAGATAGATAATCACAACCAAAATGATGCCCAGTCTTTGTCTATCATCAAAGCTGGAGCTTATGGCATCTCCCAAGGAAGCTTGCTTCAATATCCTTTCCCCGGCAATGATGCCAATTTGTTATCTCTCCAGGAGTCCTTCTCAGGTTGTAGCTTGAAGAAGCCTGGTAACTTCAAATATGTTTTGGTTTTCTGTGTATGTTGGATCAACTGGGATAACTAAACAACTGGATCAGATTCAAGACACTTAAATATATATAACCAGATGAGACAATGCTTTCAAAAGTCAATAATCAGATAAATAACTGAACTGATGGGTGAAGAAAAACTATATTTATCAACCATAACACCTATGTGATGAGATGAATAAAGATAGTACATATTACTGTTAAATCAATGTTTATGAGTTGACCAATGAGATGACAGTCATTTGCAACTAGACAAACTTAGATAACAGTAATCATCCAAAGTACAGGAAAAGAGAGAATATGACAATCTGACATTAACAGTGAAAGAAACGTCTGTATCTGTATTATATGCAAAAGGTCTAGTATAATATCAGTATGATCTATTCTTGAGACTCAAACCCTTAGTCTATCAAATTTACAGGCTTTGTTTTACAATACTATTCCAGATCCTGAAAGTATGGATTTGTTATGCTAAAAATAGAAATCATTACAACAGTTTTAAAATATGTATGGATTAAATCCATTTCAAAAAGTCGATTTGTCTTTAGCAGTTCTTCAAATGATGATTTCAAAGCAGCTTGAAATCTTCCCAAATCCCAAAGATAACAATCAGTTACAATCAGTTTTTGAAACTGCCTGCCACAAAAATTGGGTCAGACTACTGAAAACTGGGGCTCAGAGATGGATTTGTTTCTCCACATTTGTGACACTTGTGTATAAACCGAAAGATTTTATTTTTCTTTGACATGTTAGGCGCAAAATCATTCGACCGTTTCTCAAACTGATCCTCCAGTCGCTCAGAATCATCATTTGAAAATGATGACTTAGCACAATAGAAATGCCACATTTATGAAGACGCATCCTCATCTTGCGGGGGAATTTTGACTACCTTCCCGAGCTCCAAATGCAGATCTAAAAGAACCATTGCAAATCTTATGATGTCTAATTGTGAATCGACTATTTGAGTGTGTAAAACGGCCTCTCCATGGCTAAGAAAACTGATTTTTCCCAATCAGTTTATAATTTGAAAACCCTACGATTCTGGTGGTTTAGAGCACCCCAAAATTGCGATTTATCTGCCGAGCGTTAATTCTTTCGGTGAATTACAATTCTTTAGAACATAACACTTACCACCGAAACCTGTCTTTTGAAACTTTTTACAAATAAAGCATTGACTCAAGAGTTCTTATAAAATACAAGTCCAAAGCTCTTTTTTAAAGACTCTTAAAAAAATATAAAATGTTTCATCTAATGACTTTTTTGTCACCTAATAAAATAAATTTGACCAATTTATTTGAGGAGATAACAGGTTGCAAGATGACCTGTCTCAAAGAAAGATATGCAACACAAGGAAACTCTCTCATAATCTAGTTTATGAGACCAAGAATAATTTTTACCAGTAATAATAACTTCAGCTCGGAACCCTTTATCGAATTCCATTTCCACGTAGATACAACCAAAAGTAGTAGTGTTATTCCTCCTCATTTTACATCTTGTAAAGTGGAACTTTCCCAGAGCCAAAATGATGGCTTCAATAGAGGGTAAACCCCAAAAGTGCAAGGGAAGATTGGAAGTCTCACCCAAATTGGGGATAAGGAGAGAATATTAGTAGCAGTATTGAAAGGAGTCCAGATTTTCATGCACAAATGTAAGTTTCCCCAAAACCACGAACCTAAATCGAAAATCTGATCTGGATCCTCCTTAATGTTGAACTGAACAATGAAGAAACCTTTTGCACAAGGAAGAATGAAATCTTGTTGTTGCAAGATAGGGATCTAGGTAGTGGAGATCCAACTCTCGAGATCTGCTAATGTTTGCCAAAAAACATTAAAGAGATAGACCAAACTTGTGGATTTGTAATACTCTTCCTCTTCCTCAATGTCGTGTCCCATGGGAATGACAAGAGAAGGGGCTTCCTGAACCAGAAGAGATGAAGAAGGAAGAGTAGAGTCTCATCAAACAATATCTTGAAAAGAAGCACCAAACTAATAAATTGAAATTGGACTGGAGGAAATGGCCCCACGACATGGGGAACTAGTAGAAATAGAATAGGCCATTGTCATGGCTAGTGAAAGAGACAGGGATGATGGTTGCAGGCCTAACACGCAATGGGGTAGCGAGCAAACAGGGTTAAACCCTGGCCTCTATGGCCATGCACATGAGCAGCTTTGACTCCATCTAGCTTGAGACCCAATCAAAAGTGTTTTTCTTCTTCAACACTCTTAACGTCAAAAAAATGACAAATTATTTAGACCCTCTTCTTTTTAGAAATTATTGAATGCCTTGTTCCAATATCGAGTTCTTGAGAGTTTGTTCTTATTTTAGCAATGTTGTTTTTCTTCTTTATTCTAGTTAAAACAAAGAGATACTTTTGATATTTTAAATTAGGGTCGATCAACTCCTTGTACTATCTTACTTTTCTCTTATCCTCTAACTCTTTATGAGACCACAATTTCTCCTTAAATTTTAATGTAATAATAATTTTATTACTATTGTTATTATGTTGAGTGGTTTCTCCCTCGATACCCAAATGATTTAGTGAAGACTTGGCATCTTTACGCCAACCTCACTTGAGCTACCAATGAATTTTGAAGCAACATTTGAAAGCCTCTTTTCTTCCATGTTGTTTATCTTTTTCTTGTATGTTACATACCTAGTCACAACCATGCTCTTAATGGAGGAAATACTTGCTTCTATAAGGAGGATAGGATACAACATATTTCCTTTAATTTTTAGATTATAAGTTGTAAAATGATTTTATATTTTCCCTATCTTTCTCCACAATTCTCTAGAAATGTTGGAACCCCAAACTTAACTAGCAATGATTAGAATCTCAAAATCATGTTCCTTCTTATTCAAAAGTCAATGGTTTGTTGATTTATTTACAACTATTTTCAAATTGGTAATAAATTTTCCATCCTCCATTTATCCTTTTCTTAATACTATAGTTCCAGTTAAGTTTGTGATAAAGATATATGGTAAGATATTTATTTAAAGTCACTTCTTTCAAACTATTATTTTCATACATAAAATTAATGCAGATAATCTTTTTAAAATTGATTATCATATGCCATAATGATCCTAAAGTAAAGTACTTCTAGACTAGTATTTTCCTAGGATCATTAATTAGAAGAATAATATGAATCTAGCATTATTGTATATAAACACTTGTCATCTTCATATGATTGTGTTATAAGATGTCCATATTAAATTTATCTTAGGATACAAGGATGAAGTGTTTATTTAAATTCTCTGTGAGTTTATAGCTCTAATGTAACAGTATTTTTTTTATTAATAAAATTGTGTGTTTGAGTACATTTTGGTATCATAGTGGTATCAGAGCTTGCTATAATCCAGATGTTGAAGAGGAAACTCCATTGTAGAAGATTTTGGAATAATCCTTGTGGCACAATTTTTTTGGTGAATTTGCTGCCAAATTTTTTTTTATAAGGAAGAGACTTCAATTGATTGAATCCCGGTTCAATTTTGAAATCAAATTTAAAATTTCTTTGATACTTTTAGATCTGAATTTTTTTTTTTAATTAGTGGCTTTAAGGTTATTAATAAAAAATAGATCTGTATTTTTCTGCCTATCAAATTCAAAAGAAAACAATAGTTGAATGAAGCCATTGAACCAGTATCTGCAAAATACATATTGTTGATTGAGTCTATTATTTTTTTATGGGTGTAAAATCTGTATATTGAGAGCAAGACTCCAAAAACCAACGATTTGCTTGAGATGCTTCTAATTCAATAAAATCTCAACCTCTTCTATCAAGCGATCTCTAGTCATCAGTGATTTGTTTAAGATTGCAGGCTTCAAATCTGAAATCCTGGAAAATTCCTTCAACAATGAATTGCATTTTCAAAAAGCAAAGTTTCCAACCTGCTCAAATTTGCAACAAAGCTCCAACAATCCAATTATTTCCACAGAGTTTTGGACCCACTGGTGATTGAAGTCATGATCCAATCTTCATTGCAAATTGTATATATCAATAAATATCTAAATCGTTTTCTTAATTGCAAATCTGAATTGATCGCAAGCATCAATCTATTTAGAATTAACATATCAGGTTTCAAAGTAGATTTATAATCTGTTGTTTGTTCCAAGATTTGATCTCATAGTGTAGTGAATGATTAATAGCTATTCGGATTTAGATACGAGAATTACATTACAACTCTATTAATGTGTTAGATGGACCCTCTCTTCCTTTACAAGTCGAGAGCGCAAATTGCATTAAGATGGCATATTTAATACTACGAGAGTGGCTCAAAATAGCATGAATACAACAAGTTTTAGTTAAAAGTTTATTTAGTTTTTTTGTTTGAATCTGGTGATATAAATTTGGATAAAATTTCTATTTTTTGTTGTTTAGATTGCATTTATACTGAAAACTCTTGAAACACTTGGATTATATAAATTTAACCACTCAAATCTACAGATCCAACCATTCCTATAACCAGAAAACTGCCAAAAATAAAAAATTTAAATTACTGCTAAATTTAAAACCATGCAAATATAAATGTCATTCTTATAATAACAAGTCTGCTTTGAAATGGGCACAAAGTCAATGTATGCACACATTTTTAAAAGTATCACCTTTTTATTTTTTAAGCGTCATATAAAGGAGTTGTATAAAGCATATTCTAAAGGTTTTAGAAATAATTGAATGTTATGTTAAAAAAAAATTAAAATATTTTTTAATAAAAACATATTTTCAAACTTTTTGAATTGATGATTACTTTATCTTAAGAAAGTGAGACTCAAGAGTTTGATGTATTAATTTGTGATTTGAAAATTGAAATAATGTTTATTTAAAGAGAGTGTTGTATTTTTTATTTTTTTTAATGTTTGTGAAAAAATAAAGAGATTTAAATATTTAATTTTGAAATATTTGATGAATATTGTATTTTTTTTTTTTAAAGGATGAATATTTAATTTTAAAATGACCACTTTTTCATTTTTCAAGCGGCATATAAACGAGCTGTATAAAGCATATTCTAAAGGTTTTAGAAATAGTTGAATGGTATGTTAAAGAAGAATTAAAATATTTTAATAAAAAATATTATTTTCAAACTTTTTGAGTGAATTATTACTTTAGCATAACAAAGTGGTACTCAAGAGTTCGATGTATTAATTTGTGATTTGAAAATTAAAATATTATTTTTTTAAGAGGTGTATTTTTTATTTCTTTAATATTTATGAAGAAACAAAAGATTTAGGTGTTTAATTTTAAAATATTTAATGAATATTGTATCACTTTTTTAAAAGGATCACTTTTTTATTTTTCAAGTGGCATATCAAAGAGTTGTATAAAGCATATTCCAAAGGTTTTAGATTTAATTGAATGGTATGTTAAAGAAGAATTAAAATATTTTAATAAAAAAAAATTTTTTTTTTTGAATGGAGGATTACTTTATTATAAGAAAATGGGACTCAAGTGTTTGATGTATTAATTTGTGATTTGAAAATTGAAATAATGTTTATTTAAGGGGAGTGTTGTATTTTTTATTTCTTTAATATTTATGAAGAAATAAAGAGATTTAAAAGTTTAATTTTGAAATAATTGATGAATATTGTATGTTGAAAAGTCATGTGTAATAATAATTGATTGGAGTCAAAATAAAAATAACAATTAACATATTTTTATAAGACTATAAATGGGTCAAGGCGAATTCTTATAGTGTTTCTTTCCGGTGGAGAGTGAACTATGTTACATAATGCTTATGGTGTCTTTCATGTGGTGTATTTGATGATTTGTTGATTAGTTGATTAGTTGAGTGAAATATTGGCTCAACATGATAAAACATTTGGGAAGAAGAAACAATTACGTGAATATATTTTTTATATAGGATCAAAAAATAATACATTAGATAAAATTTCAAGAGGAAGAGGTGTTCCAATAATACTAGAAACTTAAGTGGAAATAAAATATATGGAAATGATCATAGACAAGGAAGAGGAAACAATAAGTGCAATAAATAAGGTCCAAACTATTTCACACAAGGTCAATTAGAACAACCTACAAATTGTAACTATTGAACTGGAAGAGGTAGAGACATGAGTCAAATCACATGCATAAGATGTAATAGCATTGGTCATTATGCACGAGATTGTAAATCTCCTAATGATAAGTTTCTTAAGTTCACACACAATTCAACTTTAGCATAGTATGCAAATGCCAAAGATATAGATGTTGATCAAAATAATTATGAGTACATGTTCAATGCTCTTCAAAAATTATAGTTGAAATCTTTAGTGGTCTACAAATACTCTTTTCAAAGTGAATATGAAGATTCATGGACAATGGATACTAGTAGATCACAACACAGGACATTTAAACGAGATTTCTTCTAGTCATTTTATGAATGCCAATCAAATTCAATATTTTTGGTTGATGACACCATGCATGCACCATGAGGAAAATATTTTGTAAAGGGTTTTCTCCTAGAGGTTGAAGAGAAAATAATTTCTAATAGTTGGTATGTACCAACATTTAAGAAAAAATTGGCATCTTTCGTGTTAATTCAATAAGTAGGGTATCAAATTATTATGAAAAATGGATTGGTTAAAATCAATTCATTAAAGGAAAATTTTAAAACAATAATGATAGGTTATGAAGATGAAAAACTTCCAAGGATGAAAGGGAGAGTCAATCAAAGGAAGCAAGATTTTGCCAGAGAAATTGATTAAGGCATTTTACCCATCAGATTATGGCATGTTCAATTTGGACATTTGAATTTTTAAAGTCTTTCCCATATTCAAAAACATGGAATGGTAAGAGGGATACCAACCTTTAAATATAAAAATGCAAGACAAGAAGCTTATATTTATGGAAAACATAACCAAGAAGCACTCCCCATTGGATCATGGATAGAAACAGATGTTTGCAACGTATCCACAATGACATTTTTGGACATTTATAAACATCTCTTTGAGGATGTAAGTATTTTCTACTTTTCATTGATGAATTTAAATGAATGAATTATCTATATTTCCTTAAATAAAAATCAAAGGCATGTGAGAAATTCAAGAGTTTTCATCACTTTGTTGGAAAAAAAGTAAAGAAAAAATAGCCACTTTGAGGATAGATAATAGATGGGAGTTCACTTCAAATGAATTCCAAAATTGTTGTGAGGGTAAAGGAATTATAAGGTAATTTACTATTTCCTACACTCCATGAAAAAATGGAGTGACTGAAAATATGAATAGAACTTTGATGGGTAAGGAGAGATCTATGTGAAATTTAAAGGGTTAAGTTCTTCTTATTAGGACAAAGTGATTCATACTATAGTTTATTTAAGGAATATATATCCGACTTCTTCTTTGGATGACATCACACCATTTGAAGCTTGGTATGGTTTCAAACCAAAAGATAAGCATATTGATGTCTTTGTTTTAGTACGCTATTATTTAGTTCATAAATAAAACATGACTAAGCTAGATGCTCGCAGTATGAAGTGTATGATGATTTAATATTGTAATGAGAAAAAGGGATATTGACTCTTATCTTATGGTAAGTTTCTTGTGAGTTGAGATATTATCTTTGATAAAATGGAAAGTAAAGATGTCGTTTAGATTAAGAGGCTTCTCAACCAGTTGGATCAAAAAGTGGATAAAGAGGAAAATAGAGTGAAAAATAAATGAAGGAACACTGGCTTGAAATGGATTGTTGACATCATCGAAAAATAAAAATGATGAAGAATTAGAAAAAGGTTAATACAATGGTTATTCTTCACATGAAAATTTAAAAGAACAATCTTCAAGTAAAGATGAGAATATAATGCCTAAGTGGGCCACTAAAATTATAAAGGATGTAAGATTAGATGAATATAAAAAAATAGGTAATAGAAGTTCCCCGAGAATGCAAGACCATTTTTCCTTAATGGTCAATTCTTTTACTCATCCTTCCACTTTTAAATAAGTTGTAAAATGTGAGGAATGGAAAAATGATGCAGTGGGCATCCACCCCCTGCCGTTAGAGTCCATTTATAACAGAACATTTATTGGTTTATTCATAATTGGAATCGTAGTTGTCATAATGCTTCTTCCTCATAGCTACATTTTCCTTCTTTTCGATTTGGTCATGCCACAACCCTTGGGGTTATACCTATCTTATCTTCTATCCATGTTTTCTTTCCTATAGTACCACCAATAGATGATATAGAATCATCGTTCTATGACATATTCACTTGTTGCAACTCACCCTCTCCTAATGTAACATGCTTCATGTTGCATCCTTCTCTCTTGTTGCAACACACATGCTCTTATGCAACATGTCTCCTATGGAAAAAAAATATGCTGCAATAGATCTCCTGCTATAAAACATCTTTTGTAGTGACATGTCTTCTGCTGCAACTTGTCTCCTACTATGATATGTCTCTACTTCAACACACATCCCTTTGTTGTACCACATCTCTTGTTAAATAAAACCTCTAGTGTGGCAAATCCTTTGTTGCAATTCACATCGTTCTGCAACACACATCATATTGTTGCAACATGTCTTTGTTGCAAGAAGACTCCTATTATCATACGCCTCTACTGAAAAATGTATTTTTTGGGACACAACTTTGTTGTAGCATGCTTCTTGTTGTATCCTCCTACTGCAACACATTCATTTCTATGTTCATGTTGTTGAAATATGCCCATGCTACAACACATATGTTTCTACGACACATCTACACCTACGACTACAATAAATCTTCGACCACATGTCTTTGGCTGCAATACGTCTCGATTGCAACACATATCCTGTTACAACATGCCTCCTATTAAAAAATCTTGTTGCAACACACTTATGTTGTAACACATTTTCTGCTACTATGTGG